>JABUQX010105838.1:0-18037 GCA_015478945.1 Trachelipus rathkii | reverse complement strand
AGGTCTGATTTTTGCAGATAAACTCACTACTTCTTTTAAGACAAATTGGTAATCAAGAAAAATTTCGTTAATTTTATACCTCAAAGTTATTTAAATAACATCATCAAATACTTGTAAACTAGGAAACAAAATAAATACCGACTCAATTCGACTTTCCTTTAATTAATATTTAAACTTACAGGACTACTGATGAGCCTACCCGAAGACGTGCAACGAAAACCTATTTTCCAAAAACGAGAGTCCTTTGATGATTTCCGTTGGAAGCGATGTGTGGTTCTGTCGCGTAAGAGCACCATCAAATATCAGCTAACGCATGTTGACTGTCCAGCGTCCTGATATTTGTTTCCATCGTCTTTATGTCTTGGTTGAAATCTTTCACCTTGTTCCTCGCTGTAAACTCCACAGTTATCGGGAAAATAGTCAAGATGTGAATGAAGAAAATGCATTTTATCGACATGCGAGCTCCCATTTTTCGAAGCTTTTCATAAGCTCGTTTACATGTGAGATATATTCTAAGCTTCTTTTATTTAGAAAACCGTCAATTACTTTACTAAACGATCCCCATGCATCGTTCACTGGTTCCTACTTGGTGTAAAATGCTTGTCTAACACGATTTCTATCTTGGGCCGATCAAATATGCCTGCATGCTAGCTTTGCATCACTGATTGTGGGAATTTTTGCAGTAGATACCTATGGAGCTTGGTCCTCTTTGTATCATCTTATGTGCTCTTTGCGATATACAAAGTTAGTTTCATCAGCGCCAAGTTTATATGAGAGAGCGTAAACATTTTTTGGAGGATAGAGCGTTAGCTTACCACGTCTGTGGCAGCACAATTTGAATGTCTCGAGCTTGCACATTTTTTGTAGCACAAGTATAGTGAAGGACTAAGTTCACAACACGCTATCCCATAAACACATGAAGCAAGGATATTTTGTGTAGTCTCCTGCATCCCAAGAAGAAGGCACACCACCTGAAAGAAAGGATTAATTTCTTATTATAATACAGTATATGTTTATCGTTAATTAAATTGAAACAAATTAATATATGCCTTCGTTAAATTTCCCTTTTCCCATAATTTCAAGTTTCTCCATCAGTCTTTCGTAGGGAATTTTTTTTTAAAAATGAAGTGTATTGTTATACTCACAAAGAGAGAGACAAACTGGGAATATATATCTTACCTGGAGATATTCCTGTTCTTCTTCTCACTGTTTGTAAATTTGATTGTACATAAAATTATAATACTAAGTACTCTTTAACCGACCAATGAGGTTTAACTATGTTCTTAGCCATTTAAAATTGTATACGCGATGATTCAGACGGCTAATGATTATATTCCCCAGTTTCTTCTGTCATTAATAGAATCTACATATTATTTAAAAAAAAATTATAAAAAACCATCTAACCTATGAAAGAACTTCAGATATAGAAACAGAAATGAAATCTGTCAACTATCTAAATTAGTGTTCTCAAGCAAAAGACAGTCTTTTCCAATTTATTAATTACATCAATTATTATTAATTTATATTCTATTCCTATTCTTTTCTATGACGAGTTTGTGTCGCTTCTCTTTGATGCTAAGCTTATGCTGCATACACACACGATATATTCTTGCTTTACATGAATCTCGATTGTCATACTGTGGAGATAGCCATGTTAACTAGTATAGTCTTCACTATAAGCAAAAAAAACTGCGCCAGCTCTATGTGACATTCCACAAAAATGTGGTGCCACAATAGACTTTGATGCACCCTCGACCCACCTCCTTCTATAGTATTCTCCCTCCTATAATTATATTATCTGACCTCCTCCTTTCATAATAAATAGCGTGGTGCTCTGCCCCTTGTTGTAATGAACGAACAGCTTTTCTTCTCTTTGTGTGTCCACGAGACTGAATTACACAAAAAGAAAAATAGGTCCTCATAAAGCTTTTCTTTAAGTATATATTAATACTGCCCAAAATTGTCCCCACATCCCAGTTGACTGTGCCGCAAAGCTCCGATGGACATGCATATTTGACGGTTGTCCCCAAATTACTAAACTCGTTCGTTAAAATGGACAAGCATTTTTACACCAATATTTGACCACGAACAAGATGCATGCGATGCGTTTACGCTAAAGAAAATATATTGACGCGTCTCCGAAATTTATTTAAAGACATATAAGTGTGCTAAGAAAAACTTGCTTAGATTATAGAAAAATATATCAACAATGTAAAAATGAAGCTTATAAAAAGCTTCGGACAAAAAGCTTAAATTTGGGTGAATAAATCTGACTTATGCTTGCATGTTCAAATAAAATGCATTTCATACTCATTCACATCATTGCATTTTCCCGATAACGTGTGAGATACAGCTAGAAAACAAGGTAAAGATCATTGAGAAGATATAAGACGTGAAACAATATCCAAAGGACGGACATCAACGCTGTTACTTGACTATTGCTGGGATTGTCTTAAAAACCGCGACGACACCCAAACATCGCTTTCCCAAAACGAAATCCCATCAAGACTCGTTTTCTTTGAAATTAGGTTTCTTGAACGTTCAACCGGGTAGGCTAAAGTACAACGAACCTTACTTAACGTATCATAAGACCTACTTAAGCTTACTTAGTAAGTCTTTGATAAGTTAATATTAAGTTTTAAATCAATTATATTAAAGAAAGGAAATGGTATGCTTTCCAGAAATGCATATAATTACTCCAGTTTCTAATTAAAACAAATAAAAATTAATTTATATTATATGTGTTTCTTGTTAATAAAAAAATAAGAATATATCTTTACAATTGCAGCTTGAATATTATTTAAATTATGTTGAAAAATGTTTAGTCCCCATATTCTTCTTAAAGTACAGTACGGACGTCGTCACATTCTTCAAACACAACCTAGAATTGTCTGAGCAACAACGATTTGAATTCATATTTCCAATTTAGGAGGACTTTTCCTTGAAAAGAGAAATCACATTCAGAAGACTCCCTCGAACCAGAATTTTTTATTTTTCAAGTCAATGACGGCCTAATGAATACAAACATATATATATATGTCTAAAGGCAACGCTTAAGGAATTAGACAGATGTTACCATTTGTTGATTAGCTTTTCTAGCAGCATCAATCCTGCAACCACTCTGTCTACATTTTCCTCACACACATAACTTCTATACACGAAGATATTCAGAGTTTATCCGGTAATATCAAAATTAAATGTGGCCGATCACGCTAATGAGCCCCCCAGTGATAATGAACTTGACATAGTCACAGCACAGTAGTCAGTGCTCATTACGTAGTGAACTGGTGGATGTCATGTGATGTAGTGGGTACTAAGTGGAATTATGAGTGAAATCCAAAATAGTGATATATTCAAATTATATTGAACGCGATAAGGCGATAGCAAACAAAGAGATAATAACAAGTTATGAACTTTTAAAGTCTCTTAAGAGCTTCAGATTTTTAAAGAGTTGAAGTAGAAATAATAAAAATCTGGTAATTTGAATACTTCGAGTATAAAACTTAGAAATATCGCAATATAAAGTAATGATCGTTCCTTCGACTACTCAGCTTATTTAGAGTAACTAATTACTAGGAGTTGATTTGAGTCTTTCAATTTCAAAGAGAATTTATTTTTGTTTAGTTATGTTAGTAAAATCCCAAAAAGGGGCTCAAGCTTTTTTTTTAAAAATTTATAATTTCAAATCCTGTGCGTACTCTCCAGTTTTCTACGAGACAAATTGAAATGCTTAATGTCAGTTTACAAGATAGTGAATTTATTGACAGTGCAAAAGTTACAAGCCCAGGTGAGAATTGGAGCTTTCAGTCATAGAGTTTACCTGAGCAAGAAGCACGATATCTACAGTGTTTGCACTCACACACTCAGAAATAAAGAGTTGTCAATTTTAAGTAAGCCAGTCAAAACCTTTTATCCTGTGAAGATATACTCCTGAAGGGAGTTGAGCGATTGTCCATAATCATTTAAAGCTGTCTCTCAGTTGACTACTGATATTCTTTGATGCTTTGGTAAAAAACAAGAGTGTGATGTGACCAAGATAAACTGTTATTCTAGCATAGCAACTATCTGTCTCCGAGTGTACTTAGTTGAAAAAATGCTTATTTTTTTGCATAGAGATAGGAGAAGCCTTTATACACTTCTTAATACATTTGGTAAAGTTGTAATGGTATAATATTATCACATAATTTTTAATGCATTTAAGGTGTGAAAAAATAGGTGTTCAATGTTAGTTAACTAATTTATTTTATCATTCCTATCCAAACTTCATCTTGGTATAAAGATATTTTACATATTTAAAAAACCAATGTACATATTCTTATTTATCTTGCATGAAATATTCTTCATTTGATTACCACATATTTGGATTTTATTTACTTTTTTCTATGATAATTATGATGGCGACCAAAAAAAACGCATTTTGCCGTATACGTGACACTACGAATGTATATTTATTTATTATGTTGATTAGTGAAGTACGTATTACATTTACATTACAACCAGGAATCATTTTTGTATGCAACTATAGTTCACCCTCTATACAACTATTCTAGCTGCACTATAAATAATGTTAATACTTATTTCATTATTACAAAGACTATATGAAAAATTATATTTCTTCATTCTGTAATTATATTTGGTGTTTTACATTTTATGAGTATTAATGAATGATTTTAAAAATAAAAAAAACTCATATCTTGAGAAGACCCCTATGTGTTAATTGACTTATATTATAATTCTGAGTTCTACAATTTTAATTAAAAAAGTGAGATATAGTATATATACAATATTAATATTATATAATATTATTTAATATATATATATTATAACTATATATTATATATTATTATATATATATATATTATTAATATATATATATATTATATATATATAAATTATTAATTATTTATATTAATAATATATATATAATATAATATTATATTAATATTATTAATAATATATATTTATATATATATATTAATATATATATATATTAATATATATATTTAATAGGATATATTAGTTGCATGAGTAAAGTGGCTATATACTCAGTCACATATACCGTAATTTTTAATAAAAATCACAGGAATTACTCTAAAAAAAAGTACATAATTGAAGAATAATGAACGAAATCAATTCGCTCTCTTTATAGAAAAAGTTTAGAACCCCTCTCAAAGTTGTTTAAAAACTCCACAATAGACTTTTCATTTTACCTATACAAGGTTAGTCTCTATTATCCAGGTCCTCTAGGTTCTATATTATAGATAAGTTATTTGGTTAAGTATGCACAGAGAAAGAAAATCTCAATGCTATACTAAACAATCTATATATCATAAAGCCTGAATAGGGTGGCCTCTAAAAAAACGAGCAATACGTAAGGCCTCAACTATTTTTTTATATGAAATTGCACTATGTGGAAAAATTTTTAAACTTGAGAGGCATGTAAACTTTTTTAATAAAGACTTAATATCATTATTTTCGTAAACTATAATGAGCTTCTAGTTATATTTTTTAAAATTAATATTCGTGAGTGATTTAAAGAGAAAGAAAATATATATTTTTTTACATATAAGAAGTTTTTTGAAGGATTTGTGTTGAAATACATTGCGGATATGTAGGTCTAACTATTTTTTCCTAAAGAGAGGTAAACACCCTCACACGCCGACGATTTTTCATTTTCATTGATTCATCATTCAATTTATAAATATTTTGTTATAGAATTTAATTATCCTCTATATATATATATATATATGTGTGATATTTATGATTTTTATACTGGTGTGATGACTATGCCCATCTTAACCTACTATTACAAAAAATATTACGACTTATGGTGTCGTAAGTTCCACCTATATATTAATTTTTTATATTTCTGTAAATCTAAATTTTTTTTATTCGAGTTGTTAGACTTGACTCTCTGACTATCATCTAGAATCATCTACAGTGTGCATTGAACCGATTTCATTAGTCGTAAAGCTATCGTAGTATAGTCTGGTTTAAGAACAGCTTAATTCCTATTATGAAGAAAAAGTTATTCTACCTAATCCCTTATCTTCTAAAAATATATTAAGTTTTCGAAGAATCGGTTTAAAGCATTTAAAAGGAAAAAAATCTATTCTTCTCGTTTGAAAAAGCAATAAAAATCACTTTGTTATTATTAATATTTTATTCGAATCACATAAATATGATCTATCCTTTTCTTCTCAATGTCACGCTTATAAATTATTGGATTTTCAAAATATAAATACTCTTAGTCTTGCCACTCTTGAGCACACACAAAATTAATGACATATTTTTTGACTTAAAAACCTTTCAAATTCTGACTTATTAGCTGCATATCCTTTTGATATTATAATTTGCAACTCAGTGACTTCGACAAAGTTCTCCAAAAAGCTTCTGCATTCATGTAAAGATTAATACCCGACAAGGATTACTTCTGTCAAATTGACAAACAATGAGAGAAAAAAAGCATATTCTAAAGGGTTTTAAATAGCTCAACCACAAATAGATCTAATATAAAGAGCAAGAAGTTTATTTGGGGCTTTCTAGTAATGAAATGTAAATCCTCATAGTAAAGAAAGGAAGAAAAGACATATTGTGTGCTTTAAACATATCCATCCTCGAAAATTTCACCCTATGAATTAAAATCATCATCCTTCAGATTTTTTTATTTGTACTGGCTCCAAAGAATTGTCTTATATTTTGACCCCTTTCGTACAAGAATGCTGAGGAAAATAACCACATCTATAGTAATTTATACCCAGTTAAGAATTCTTAAAATTTATAGTTTCTCCAATTAGTTGGAAGAATGAGGAAATTGCGGTTGTTTTAATATTTTTAATTGTAGCCCATTTTAAAAATCTATATGGTTGTTGCAGGGACTACCCCCAAATGCTATAGTTGAACGAAGATTGCTTTGATCTATTCTCTGTTATGCTCATAGGCCTAATTAATAGTATCGATATAATTAGGTTATACTGATAGGTATATAGAGATATATCATATTATTGTATAAGTTATATATAGTCTATACGTGATAATTTAATATTATATAGAAATATATAATTACATAAATATTAGTAATGATATATAATTAATAAAGTATTTTTAATGTTATTATATAATATTAAAAAAATACACTTACTTATAAATGATTATTTATCATACCTTATTTCATTTTCACACAAGTGAACTGATGATGTTTAAGACACCTGGTATTAAACAGATTGAGATAACTATCAATCAAATTTTATAACAGACAAGAACCTATTTAATAAAACAAATAAAATAATAAAGAGAAATTATCTTAAGTATATACTGTGCATCATAAGTTTAAGAACAAAGCAGTGCACTTTTACAAGTGGGATCTACAGAGAATCGGAATTAAATAGACTAAGTCTATAAGATTAATCAGTAGGGAAAGAAACAATGTACAAAACAAGTCCGATAAAGAAATAAACCAAGCCTCTACGCCAGACCCTTTTTAGAATTTATACTAAATCTGTTTGATGAAGCTCGTTAGATACGCAAGAGACAGCAAAACAATCAATCCCTAGAGCTCTCCACCTATTGCATCTCTCAGTGTGGGGTCATCCCTTGGCCCAGGGTGTGCCACAACCAGACCCCTCAGATAATCATATAGTGCCATTACGACTCCTATTATGCCAACCTTATCTTCTCGACCTCCTGTCACAACATCACAATTTATTACTCCTCTCAGGATTCCTTTTCTAGCACTCAATCCACCTTTTTCTTCCCTCTCCCAGTCACCGGTCTTATCCCAACACACTCACCACTACTATACATTACGCTTATAATCACAATTACGACATTATCACATCCATCCTTTTTCCACAACGGAGGCCAACCATTGCAACGTACTTATTAATTTATTTCTCCATTTTATCACCTACTTTGACAACACACAACTCTCTAATACCTTTCATTCCTCATTATTCATTTACAATCTTCTCACTACCTATAACGCCACTTAAGAATTGTCCATTCTAGAATAAACATTGCTTTATGGAATCTATAATATAACCTCTTATATATCCCAGGACCATGAGGTCACCTAACTTGAATTTATTATCATATTAAACCTTTACGGTAGTAACAACATTACTACCAATGTAATGAAGATTTTCGAAGTGTTCACTCGTCCCTTTGCATCAACCAACGATATAATTGCACCATTCAATACTAAGTATATAGTGAGCCTTGTCACATTCAAAATTTCCTATCTACAATCTGCTATATAATCAGTTCCCTTTTCATCCATAAATATATCGTTAGCCCTACATATTTAATCTCAAGTATACTTCGTACCAGTGTACTGCTGCACATCTAACATAACTGTCTACAGAGCAAGGGACTTTGTCCTCACTCAACAACCATTAACCTTTACTCTTATCTTAACGTTTACTTTCAATCATCTCTTACAACATACTACAATGCCTTCACACTTCTTCTAGATATTCACCACAAAAAAACAAATCATCCGCATTATTAAATATACTTACTTAGTGACATTTATGTATATCTGTCATTTTCTATCCTTACCAATCATTCTTAACCACATAATACTTATGTTCATGCCATCATAATTAGTAAATAATAATAGGATGATACAATAATCAATCATTCCCCGCCTTCAGCTACGCTTAATATAAACCAATTCACTTTCAACGACCATTATTTTCTTTTACTTAACTCGTTTCATAACTTATATTGATTCATAAAAATAACTTTATTGTTTACATTCAGATAAGCTACGATACAACACTCGATATATACACTAACACCTCCTCATAAGCTCTACATACTATTTAATCTAATCATATATCACCTTGTATTCATAAAGTCCATAAAAAAACCTAATACATAAATGATTCTTTATCATATACTCATTATTAGTAATACACCTCTCATTTTCTCCATAATCAATTTATGGTTACAATGTTAATAAGATCTATCCAACATCCTCTACTCTACTCACTAAATTAATTAGCACCTTCAGTCTTTTTCTTATCACCTAATATTTCAGTTCCTTCAACACTCGACGCACTTATCATCTTCTAGGTAAAACAAAATCGCAGCTAATTTAATAAACCATTTTGCCAAAGGTCATTTCTACCTATAATAATACTTCCCTCTAAAGCTCTTCCCCTTATTCATCCCTTTTACCTTAATAATGAAGTAGTACTATACTATAGTTACCTGTAATACCCTAATACCGGGTTCTCCCTCCAATACGCTCATACTCTCTTTCAACCGAACTGTAGTAATTTCTAACTCTATCCACATAGACACTTTTTTTACTACACATAAACTTTTAGTTCCCAAATATCCTAATATTCCAATCACAAGCGTCTGATTGTTTATATATTAATAGATATATATAATATATATATATAAATATATATACATATTGATGTTCATATAATACATTAATATAATATAATAATATAAAATATATATTTATTAAATTATATTATCATATTAGTATATATTATATATATATATTAATCTTAGTGTATATAAAATTAAAAATATATAATAAGAGAACTATAGAGTAGCTACTATAATATTATTCTAGTATAATAGTAGTTAAATATCAGATGTTAAGGCAGTTGCACAATAAAAAAAATTGGCCTCGATTTGCTACTGTAATATATTCATTCGAAAAAGAGTTGACGAATACAAACTGAATAAGTATTGATACTGCAATTTAATCCCATGGCAAATTGCGCGACAGAACCAAAAAAAAAATGATGAATTAAAATAAACCAAAAACTATTACAGTCGCTATTCAAAAATTCAAATCAAAAATAACTTTTTAAACATTAATATATCGCGCTCAATAATTTTTAAAATTTGAATATATATTATATTATAATAATTATTATATATACATTTATAATAATACTAAATTATCATATATATATACATATAGTATATATTACTATATACCTAATATAATCCTATACACTCTATTATATATACCTACCTATACCTGTACTTAATCTAGATATACATATATATATATACCTTACCTATCGCTTTACCTGTGACACCCCATCACGGGAGATCATGGGTCCACCAACGCAGCCACAGGTAGCACCGCGACGCCGTAAACGTCGCTCCTATACCAGAGATTCAAGCTTTCTTCAGGGATGTTATGTGTCACGTTGTTCGCTCTATGTTGAAAATTATCTTCTTTAACACAGAACAGAAAAGAAGTGGGAATTATCCTACCCGGAATAGCTGAAAACCTTACAGTTTAGACAGATGCCGTAGTAAGGTTGTTTGGTTAAGGTTAGAAATCGGTGGTTGCGTATACATTAATGTATTATTAGGAGGTTGTGGACCCGCCTACTTAGCTTCTTGCCAGGCGAAGAATTCATTGACCCTTACGTTCTTGAATAGCGAAGGTTTGAATTCTAAAAATTGTGCGTGAGTTTGTTGGATAAAATGTTGTTTAAAAGATCTCCTAGTCGTGAGGATTATGTTTTGGATGGTGAGTAGTATAAGAGATGCATTGTCAGATGATTTACGTAAATTATATAGAGTTGGTGGAAAGGAGAGGTAGGTCTGTGAGTGAGGTCGGTGAAGTTAGGAGAGTGCAATGTTGGCATCGGTGTTGGTGTGTTGGTTTTGGAAATTCAACACACGAATCATGATCGCTTCTACGGATGGAGGCGAGCCTTAGAATTTTTTATTCATCGTGCAGGGCTGTGTGTTGATGTTGTTGCATGTTTGCTATCTTAAGATCATATGTCTTGATGTCTTATTAAGCTTTTTATATTTTAGTCTATAATGAGATGCCAGTTTGAGAAGCGTCATTTAGTTAGAGTTCGGAGGCAATAAATTCGTTTGTAGTAGACAATGGTGCGGGCATGTTCGTTATCGTTTGTCGAATTTCCTGTGCCAGAGGCAAGTTCTTAATATGTTTGTGTTCTTGTTAGCAGGATGAGAATTATGTTATGTCTAAGTTGTGTGTTTGGAAAGTCAAATGTGTGTCAAGGTGCATGATGATACTCCGGAGAGATTTGGCAGTTTTGTTAAAGGCGTGTTATAGCTAGTGTGTGAAAAAAAACGGTTTTTTTAATGTTTTTTTTCGAAAAAAAAACACTGTTTTTTTTCAAAACAGTTTTTTTTTTGTTTTGTTTTTTAACATTATCCTCTTATATAGTATATTAAGATGTTATTAAATTGTACAGTAGTACCAATACCCCCTCTAGGCCTAAATATTGACTATTAATAGGGATTTTAATATTACCAGTATATATATATATAATTCAGTATATTATATTACATAATAATATTCCATACACCATTAAGTATATCTAATATATTATAATTATATATACATATGTTATATAATATTTATATATATATATTTATATATTTTGATATATATAGTTATACATAAAATTAACATGTATATAAATTAAATATATAATACTAATTCATATAGTATATATATATATATATATATTATCAATATCTACTACTATATATATATATATATTGTATATATTTATATATATTATATATAATATAATATATAATATCTATATATATATATAGTATACTATTAATAATATATATAGTATTATTTTTATATATATATATATTATACTATATATATATATATATTATATATTTATATATATATATATATTATTATTATATATAATTATATATATATATATTATATATATTATATATGTATATATATTATTATATATATATATATATATTATCATATATAATTATTAATAAAATAATTTTATATATAAAAAGTTTCTTAGTTGAGAAATAATTGAAGCCTTAAAACTTGCTATATCTTTTATAACTTTTTAATAATTTATATCTATATATAGATATTTTATATATATATATATATATATTATTAATATTATTAGATATAGTATTATATAATGATCAAAAAAGTGGTTATAAACAGGTGGGTTTGGTGGTTTAGTGTCAGGATAGCAGTAAATGATAAAGTGTAGAATGCCCATTGATAATAATAGAAGCGCGAAAATATGTGTGTTTACGAAAATTTTCTATAAAACACAGTGTAATGAACTGCTCATACTGTAGTAATACTAGAAGCTGAGTAGCTAGAGTGGTATTATCCGAATGTGAAAACTAATAATTGATTTATGTGTTGGTGACAGAAGAGAGTGTGTTGCAAGGTATGTGTTGCGCATGTTTTAAATCAGACGTTATGGAGATTTTAGTGAATGATGTATCGGAATCATTATGTTGTTCTATGGTAAGTAAAACACAACGTTGAGTACGGACTTGGATTCGAGAGGGAACGTGATACGGAAGAATGGTAAAATTAAGAGTAGAGAAGTTTACTTGAAATAACCTTATAACCTTATAGCTTTTATTTTAGCTTTTCAAGATTCAATCCTTGGTGGACTTCAACATCACATTGAAAACTGCAATAAATCTTTTGTGCGTTATTAAGTCTTTAGCTGTACCACAAATTTATATATATAACTTTTAACTTGCAATTTTCTTACTAAACAGAAACCTCTTATATGGTATTAAAAACTGTAAATAAATGTAAGGAAACTCACACGTGACACAAAATCAATTAGTCTCGAACCAAACCGGACACAAACCGGATACAAATCGGAAACAAACCAGAAACAACCCGGACACAAACCGGACAAAATGTTTCACGGCTCGTTGATGATTTGTACTGGGTTAAATAAAGTTTTTTCTTGAAGAATCATATTTTAATTTTTATTTTATATAATATTTTTTATGACAGCATTTTCTCTTAATAGAGCAATGGGAGGAGAGGAGAACTTTTATAGAGAGTTTCTCTCATTCTAGGAATCAATCCAGTGACTTCTTCATTAGGACTTCTCTACTTGCACTCTATATTCTATCTGAGCTATTTTTTCATGTTTCCCGGTGTCATTTTTACGCAACCCACAAACCTCGCAGATCTTATTGTCGAGGATAACGAATGCGCTTTACGTGAAGGTTGATGCAATGCATATTATTATCACAACTCTTGTAAAAAAAAAGATTATATGATAACATAAAATTGATTAATATAAGTTGAGTAATATATAACTTTCAAATACATGAAAATAATTTTTAAATATTTGACTAAATATAGAAATTTTAAATTAATTTTATGTCTCCATAAATTAATAAAACTAAATTTTTCTCAATTTATGGAAATATTTAAATTTAAAATATGAAAGAAAATCTAAAATACCAGACACATCACATTAACATACCTACTCAATCCAACACCATAATACACACGTAACTACACTATGCTAACACACACTAAATCAAATAAAAATATAATATTATAATATATAAAGATATATAGTATATTATTATATATATAAATATAATTAATAATAATATATATTAATATAAATATATATACACTCACATATATAGAGCATTTTACTTTAATATGTATGAAACGGTTTATAAGAATTAACATTTATATGTATGTATCTAGAATGAGACGACTCATAAGAACAAACATCTATATTATATGAGTGAGCTTTGTGATCAATCTATGACTATTATTCACTACTACAACACTAAATTATATAATTAATAATATTATATTATAAATATAATAATATTATATATATATAATAATAATATATATTATATATATATTAATTAATAGATTATTATATATTAAATATTATTATAATATATATATATATATATTATAATATTAATATTTATATATATAATATATTATATATTATTATATATATATATATATATATATATTATTATATAGTATAATATTAATAATATATATTAAAGATTCATGAGTGAGTAGATAAGCCTAGGCTACTCCACCTATCCATATTTATAATATATATTACATATTCAATTGTATGAATTTAATAACAAGACATTATCATATAAATATTGAAGTGAAATAATGTACTACTTATAAAAGTCAAATTTGATAATACTTTTGTTAGTAAAGCAAGCTTCACACGTCTTAAAAATTATTATTTAAAAAAATACTCTATTAAAAATAACCAAAAAAAAAAATTTTTTAAACCTTAATTAACAAACGCTTCTCAAGTTTTAGGCTAATACAAATTAACTTTTGAAGGTTAATACTTAATATTATAAATATTATAAAACTAAACAAAGTCTTGATCAATATTAAATATTTCACTATTTCATTAATATTAGTTAATAATATTAATTTGGATATATTAGTATATATTATTATCTATTATCATCATTATTATTATACACGTTACTCAATAAATATAAATAAATAGAATTTAGAATATAATTTAATAATATAATATCTGACTAAATATTGATAGCCCCAGGAGATGTTCAGTTTGAAGATTAAGTATGATTATATTTTAAAAAAAAAAATTGCTTATCACTTTACCTTGGAGGGGGCGATTAAACGACCGACCATTATGATATTATATTATATTAATAATATTAATATATAAATATATTAATATATATAATATATATATATGATATATATGTATAATATATTATATATTACTTTGTACTATATGTATATATATAGTATATATATATATATTTATATTATATATTATATAATATTATTATTACAATTTATATATACAAGTTTACCCCTTAAAATTATGTTTACAGTTATATGATAGGTTGCTATATAGCACGCTAAAGTAAAATATAGTATATATCCAAGCGGTGATTAACTTACCTTGTTAAATATGTTATAACATTTCACTCTTTATAGCATTAGACATTTATGTTATTCTTTATCCGGTGGCAAAGAAAGTAAACTATGGAGTATGTAGTAAACATAATATAATAATATAAAATATGATTATATTTGACTGTATGGATAATTATTGAGGACGATGCTAACGATAGTAAAGAGGTATTGATGAGCAAATATCAATATAAGATAAAGAAATACCATTAGTATTCATAGAACTTTTAGCAATCAGTAGTCTAGATATGACATTGAATAGATTATTAGTAGAGTATAATTACGATTAGATAGATTGGATTGAGCATAACTCAATATAGATTAGAATTAAGTGTAGAAACGAGAGAAACAGCAAGAGGATAGAATGAGATATGTGAAAGATCTCCATAGATCAGGTAGACCACGTTCTGTTCGGACACCGAAGGCTGTCAAAGCTGTGAGTGCTGTCAAAGCTGTGAAGACTGTCAAAGATGTGAAGGCTGTTAAAGCTTTGAATGCGGTATCAAAGTTGTGAAGGCTATCAAAACTACGAAGGCTGTCAAAGCTGTGAAGGCTGTCAAGGCAGTGAAGGCTGTCAAGGCTGTGAATGCAGGAATCTAGCGATTTCCCCTTCGTAAACAAAACATCATGTCACGTTGAATGAAGATACCTGAGAATTCCATGTCGCACATCGTCAGTGAGGTCCTAAGGCAAAGGACTTACTCAGGGATGCCCTCATGAAAGACAAGAGAAAAAATGTTGGCCCCTGTTAGCTGAGTACTCACAAGATCACACACGAAAAATTCTCTACAGACAAATAACTCTTTACCGTGGAAGAATGCTTTAGCAAGCAAAGCGATAGGGTGTATGGTAGGTCATCTAAGGAAGGAGCAGAACTCATACCACGTTTCCAAAGAGGGTATCATCCAGCTTCTGTGATGATTTGGTGGGAAGTGAGTTACTATGAAGTCTCAGACATTTATTTTGGTTAAAAAAAAAAAGGGGTTAAAACCTTGGCAGCTGTGTACCAGCAAATCATTGGAAAGTATGATAAAACCAGAAGGTCATACCCTCTTCCAGAGTGGTGTTCGACAGAATCCAGCACCGGTACATAATACAAGTTCTCCTGAAGCTTCGCTCAGAGACAATGTTTCTTATTTTCTGACAGTTGATGATTGACCAACTGGTAGCCCCGAACTTAATCATGTGAATCACAATTTATGGGCAGTTTTAGTGAGTGTATGGTCAGCTCAAAAACGATACCCAAATAGAGCTCAAACGGATGTGGCAACGAACTTTTTGACGAAAGTCATGGGTGAGGCAATAGACGACTGACCCTGCAGAATTAGGGCTTGTGCTAAAGACAAAAAGGTTTTCCTTTCTCAATGACTATTATATTTTTTGCATTAATTAATGGTTGTAAAACATATTGTGTATAGACATTAAATCGAAATCCTTAGGATATTTAAAATAATGTGTGTATGAAATAGTATTTTGGAGTAAGCTTTATATATATATATATATATATAGTAATATAGAATATATTATATATATATATTAAATACTGATAATTATTATAAATAATACTGAATAAGAGATCTTATGGACTACTAATTTTTAAGAACATGATAATAATACAAAAACCAAAAAACCCACGCAGGGATGGATAACCGGTATCATTAATAATATTATATATTTAATATGGGATACTTATAATGGATAGGGTAGATATTATCAAATAGCTAGAGATATGAGAGAGCACCGGAGAGAGAGAAGACCTAATCTGTTGTAGCTTCGATCTCCATCAGTTATTGAATTTTATTTGCTTATTTTTATAATATATATTCTAGTATATGATCCTGGAAACATATTAAATTTCAGTTGGTAGAGCGGACATTGATATGTGCAAAAAAACCCTCCCATAAATAAGGCCAGGCCGTTTTCAGTCTTTACGACTCCGAGTCAATTTATTAAATTTTTTTTATTCCTTGTTCAATTTTAATTTTTAAATGATATTTGCTTAAGTATATGATAACTAAGGGCGATCCACATTGCCAATTTAGAGTACGAGTCAATTATTCGCGACCCAATCACAATTCATAAATAGTTTCTCACCACATATTCTCCTCAAATAAATATTTTTCAAAATATTAGACTTTTAGTGAATAATTCTAGCTTTTAATTCTTTGGGTGTTTTATTATATTATCAAAAAGGTTGGTATACTTTATTTAAGATATCATGGGCCAGAACCAAATCTCTATTGCCTAATGGGGTAAAGGATCGCCAATATGAGATGGCAGCGAAGTTCTTGGGAGAAACCCTAGAGAGTACCTCGGGCCTTCCTGGAACTACGGATTGGGGAGCCTAGCTATTCTCTTCCCCCCCTTCTCTGCCGAGGTGTAGAGGTATCATACGCGGTAAACCCCCGCCTACTCTCATTTTGGGTGGGATTAGAGTGTGGTTTCGCTGGGGTTCCTCCGCCCACTCTCCCTCCAGAGGTATAGAGAAGACGTATACCCCCTCGCTCAGATCACTTTGGCAGTGCAATTCAAGTAGATTTGTTTATGTGCGGACCTACTTATTAAATAATAAATAATTATATTTATATATATAAATAATGGTATAATTAAAAAATATAGAAATTATAATTAATGGGATTTGTCAACATCATTAACCTGGCAAGGTATTGATTAAAATAATGGAGTTGATATGGCTGGACTATAATATAAATATACTGTCAATAACCATATAATAGGGTACACTGGATATAATGGTTTCTTCACGGATCTCTTTGTACCCATAACTTGGCTTGTATACGCTGAAAAGAAACCTAAAAATAAAGTATGCAGTAAACTACAAGTTTTGATTAGATATTTCATTTGACTGATTTGCTTTATAATCATAAATGTGATGTTTTAAAAAATTATTTTAAATATTTTACGATAACTTTTATTTAATCATGTCTTAAGTTAACCACTGAAATATCTGTAATCCACTCTTAGAATATACTTTAGAGCAAAATATATTAAAATAAAACAAACAAAAGAAAATCCAAAACTGACGGATGCCAGTAAAACAGAATTATAGACCTTATATATATATATATATATATATATATATATATATATTAATTAATATAATATTATAATATATTAATATAAATATAATATATATATATATATATAAAATATATATATATAATTAATATATATATATAATATATATATATATATATATTTGAATGGATCAATATATATAATATATATATTAATAATATATATATATTAACGCATATATATATATATATA
>JABUQX010105837.1:0-17843 GCA_015478945.1 Trachelipus rathkii | reverse complement strand
ACTAATACTACTAATATATATACTATATATATATATATATATACTATATATAATATAATAATATATAATATATATATATATATATATATAGTATACTATATATATATAATATATATATATATATATATATATATATATATATATAATATAATATATTATATATTATATATATATAATAATATATATATATATATATATATATATAAACAAAGATAAATGAATATGAGCATTAATTGTAAGTCAATTCTCAGATTTAACCCCCCTCCTTAAATAGGGCTTTACCCGTGAGCGATGCTGAGAACCTTGACAAAAAGTGCTCAGATATCTAAATGCAATATGCTGTGAATGCATAACAAGGCTCACAATATACGTTTTTAGAGGGAACATTACACACCTGCGAAAAGTTCTTTTTTTTCTACTCTCTATTTCTAGAATCTTCAGGTGGTTTTTTTAATGGCATTACAACAGTAGTCTCCTAAGATCGTCTGATTCCATTACCTTCGGTAACGTTTTTCCAACCATAGAGTGTCTTGATGGAAACATTTCTTCGATCTCCTCACATACTGAACCACAGTTATTGGTGAAGAAATAAATGGTAGGAGACAAGATATGAAATTTTTAAGAAGTATTCCATCGCATATAATGCAGCATAAAAACATTTTTTTCTCACTACCTCTGCACAATTCTCAGCAATATGATTTCAATGGAAGTTGTTTTGCTACCAGTTAGAAAGCAACTCACCCAACCTTCTTTTTATTCCATTGTTGCGTGATAGAAATTGCTATCTTTGAAAACCTTGTGATTCTGTGGACCAACAAATATTTCTTTCACCTTTTTAGTAGTAACAATCAGAAAAGAGATACCAGTTAATGGGCTAACTGCTATGGGAATAAATACGAACCAAGCCCTACCTCTTTTTGATATTTGGGCACACAAACAAAACAGCCACAGAGACATACAGACAGACAACCTCACAAACATACAGACACATAGACATACAAACACATGCATACACAATATGGTATTGAGGATGGGGGTATGGTTCGATTTTTCATTCTCGAGTTTTAACGGTTGTATCCGGCTGAAATTTAGTATACTTTTAGGTGGTGATGTCACCTCATCATAGACAGGGTTACATGGGGCTGCATCCCCCCTAAGGGATGCAGCCCCCTTAAAGTTTTAGGATGCTCCATGAAGTGTCATAGAATGTTCGAGTCCCTCCATTCAATGGTATCTTTATTGTGAGGTGATGTCACCTCGTCGTAGACGAAGTTACATAATCCTGAACCCCTCGTAGGAGGGGTGCCGCCGCACCTTCCAAGTTGTTTTTCTGGGTAAGGCCTTATATAATAATGCTAAGTTTTTGGTGTGAGGCGAAGGGTTAAGATTTTTAAGCTCCTTAAGGTGTCATAGAGAGTTCGTGTCCCTCCACACAAATGTCTCCTTTTTTGTGGGGTGGTGTCACCTAGTCGTAGACGATCCTTCCAAGTTGTTTTTCTCGGTTAAGGCCTTATATAATGCTAAGTTTTTGAGACGAAAGGTTAAGATTTTTATCATATAGCCCTTTATAGGCTAATGTGAAATCCAAGTCATGTCGGCAGGTGACTTGGGAAATTCCATTACATCGTTAGATTTTAACAGTTGATGTGTCAAAGTATAATTTTCTAAGATCAAGAAACCCGTTTCCGTGATCTACGATTCCTTAGGGGCTTAGCCCCAGTATCTATATACATGGTAATGAGTCATAGGATCAGGGTTCAAGTTTTTATTTTTGATCGTGCTTCTTTCAAGCTTGGGATCCTTTTTGAGGATGGTGACACCTTGACGTAGCCAAGGTTTTCACACCGCTACGCACAATGTAAGTGAGTGTTGAGTTATTTAACTTGACTAGACCATAAATATATGGAAAATAAATACCCGACATGATTCTGCGGAGGCTTCGGAGTCAGAGAAGAGTACAGAGCTTGAGAAAGCTTATATGCGGAGCCCCGCACCGGAGCTGGTTTCCGGAGCTGAAGCTGAAGTCTGTTTACATACGCATATTAGCTCGACTAAGGTGTCTATTCCAGGGTTTACGAACATGAAGAACTCGTTTTTGAGAATTTCAGATCCCTCATGGATGTCTGAGAGACTCCTGGAATGGGGCCCCCGAAGAAAAAAGAAGAAACAAATTATATAATACATAGCAGATAAAGGAGTCTGAATCAGAGAAGGAGTAGGGTAGACTCCTGATTGGAATTAGATTTGAGATGTAAAGGGAGGTGAGTAGGAGAGTGCGGTACCTTAATAAAAACTTGCTTTCGACTTGTCTAATGTGTTTTATATCAAACCCTATGCAAGGATGACTTCTGGGTTCGAACATGTTCTTAATCCTCTAAAACTAGTAGCAGTGGTAGTAATTTCTATAGTAGTAGTAGTAGTAGTAGTAGTAGTAGTAGTAGTAGTAGGTTAGTTAGTAAGTTAGCTAGAAGTAGTTAAGTAGTTAGTAGTAGTAGTAGTGGTAGTAGTAGTAGTAGTAGTAGTAGTGGTAGTCAACATTGTCACTCCTTTTAATTTTATTATCATTATTATTTTGTTTAATGGGTTGCGTGAAGGTCCCACGCAAGCTCAAAAGCATTACGCAACCTCGTCTACGACGAGGTGAAGCCACCCCACAATGAAGGTACCATGTTTGTGGAGGGACAAGTCTCTATGACACCTTAAGAAACATCCTAAAACTTTGAGTGGGCTGCATTCCCCCTTTCGGTAGAATGCAGCCCCATGTAACCTCTTCTATGACGAGGTGGCATGACCACCTATAAGTATTCCAAATTTCATCCGTATAGACTACTAGAACTCGAGAATGAAAAATCGAATCTTACCCCCTTGCCTTAATGCCATATTATGTGTGCGTGTGTCTGGTTGTCAATGTGCCTGTGTGTCTGTGAGGTTGTCTCTCTGTGTGTCTGTGCGCCTGCTTTGTCTCTGTGGCTCAAACATCAAAAAGAGGCGGGGCTTAGCTCGTATTTATTCCAATATAAAGCCGTTATCGTTTTTGTCAATTGTGCTTACGCTCGATAAGAAATGCTAATCCAGTGTTAGCACGAATTTTGTGCATAAACGAACGTTTGCTTACAAATATTTTGATCAGCTGTTGTGATGAAGCACGTGGTTTTGGAATAAACAGAAATAAAAAAAAAAATAACAAATGGTTTATATTACAAATAATTGAACAACTATTATGATGGAGTTTATCGATTTGGAAGAAATTAGATTTAAAGCTAATTTTATGAATGAAACATTCATCAAATCAAACGGACCTCTACGTCGCCATCTTGTTTGATTACATTTTTTCATAAGCATTTTCCTAAATTCGGCAAGCACGGGAAATAGCAACCTTACAGAATTTAGGAAATTCCTTACGTTTGGTGAGCATTTTCCTAAATTTGTGCTAAATTTAACAAAAACGAACTCAAACTTTAGCATTTCTTACGTTTCCTAAGCACAAAATGCAAAAAATGAAAATGGCTTTAGTTAGCCCATTAATTGGTGTCTCATTTCTGATTGTTACTACTGTTTTTGTCACATAACATTACATATTTGTTTTTTTCTTCTGCTTAGTGACGAGTGAAGTGATATTTCACTTTGTCGAAGCAAAAGTCAAATCCTAAGAGATGTAGCAAAAATTTCCTACATTGTCCCAACACTTGCCCACATTATGAAAGATTTTTTTTTAAACTATGCACACTTAGGAATAAACATAAAAATACAATACAAATTGAACATACACTAGTGTTGGGATAATTAAGGAAATTTTTGCTACATCACTTAGGATTTGACATTTGCTTCGTCAAAATGACCAACACGAGCGGAATGGACCCAGTACTACTTATATATATGAAAATTTATTGGATTAATTAGTTAATTCAATAGAATATCACGCATAAATACTTTAACTTATTTGATTCAGAAAAATATGCATATCGAACTCAATCATAATAAATAAATAAGGTGATAGTGAAAATAAAAATAATAATTACACATTTAACGCAACTATAATCTGTCACTACTGCTGAGATAATTTCAGAGTAGTAGATAAAAATAATAAGTAAATAATTATTATAAAATTATTTATCTAATCATTCATGGACATGAATAAGACATATTTCTCACTCTACAAAAATCATACTAATATATAATAATGAATAAAATAATAATCATATTAAATAAAGTAGATACTAATAACAAAAATAATATTTGTAAAAATATTAATATAATAATAATAATAATTGTCATGAGTGAACTAAATAAATAAATTATATATTAACCTACAATAATTAATAATTAAATTCATGATACACTAATGAATCAAGGTCAATAATAACTCTAGATAACTCACATAATCAATAAATTATAAATATATTGGTAATATGAAATAATAATTTTATTTATATTTTAAATACAATATAATAGAAAAAGCAATCTTGTCGAATAATTTAATAATAATAATAATAAATAATAATATTAAAACTAAATAAATAATTATAAATAAAATAATACAAAATTACTCAAATAAATAAATAATTATTAGAATAATAAATAAATACAATAATATATAGTGAGTATAATATAGAGTAGTAATAAATAAATTAGATTTATATGAGTGAATAATAATAATAATAACTGTTGAATAATTTAATTAACTATAGTTATAATATATTACCCTTAATTAGGATAAATAATAATTATATTAGTAACATATATTAATGTAAGTCTTTCCTACCGTCGAATCATAATAATAATAATAATTAATAATCCAAATACTAATAATAGATTGATAATAAATAAATTATCAACTTCACTCCCGATTCAAATCAATAATCATTGATTTATAGTGGATAAACGATAAATGTGAATAATATAGATTATGAATAAATAATAGATAATATTTATATTATTTTAAATCCTCGAGATAATAATAAAATAAGAGTCATAATAATTTCCTTAATAGATTAAAAATAAATAATCAATAAATGAATGTTTAATATTAATAATAGAATAGAAATTTAAATAGCTAAAACAATTTCCTACATCCCCAACACTTGCACATAAATAATTCAATAATATAATATAATTGGAAAGATATTATAATAATAATGATATATTTTAATATATAATATTAATTAAAATAAATAGATTAATAATAATACTAATATGAATAATAATAATTTTTGAAAAAAAAAGTGATGATATAAATAATAAATAAAAAAAAAGAATGTCTAATCATAATATAGAAGGCAATAACCTTTTTATAAAAAAGTCGAAATCATTGAAGTTAAATGAATACAAATCATAAATAATAATAATAATATATAATTAATCATAAGAATGTCAGAATAACAATAATGGTAAATTATAATAATAATAATAAAATAAGTAATAGTAATAAAAATTAATAATTTAAGTAATACAACAAATTACGATTTAAAATAATAATATATATCATACTAATCCTAAAAATATAATAATAATAATAATAAAAAGGGTGGAAATATTTAAAATAATAATTTAAATAAATTTATAAATAATTTCATGAAATGTAATATAATTAATATTTAATAATAATAATAATAATAATAAATAATACTCTAATATGAAATTCTAATAATAAAATAATAGATTAATATAAATACATAATAACAATAATAATAGTGTAATAATAAGATAACTCATGGAATAATAATAATAATGTAATAAATAAAAAAATAATCAAATTAAAAAAAATACTTAAAATTAATAATAAATTTATAACATAAAAAATAAATATTTGTGGTGTGATTAGATAGATTATGCATGCTTATTTTCTAATTATAAAGATTTATCTAAGAGTGAATAAATAAAGGATATTAAAATTCAATAATAAATAATAATAATTAGACTCACCAATAATAAAATAATAATATATATTAAATATATAATAATAATAATAATAAAATATAATTATAAATATAATAATAATAAAATAATAATTAATAATAATAAATATATAATAATAATTAATAATAATTAAAATATATTATAATAATAAAAATTATTTAATATTAAAATTAGATTATAATAATAACTATATAATATAAGTTAATATAAATTTATATAAATAAATTTAATAATAATTAATAATTAAATTTTATAATAAATTAATAATAATAATTAAATAATAATAATAATAAAATGAATAATAATAATAATATAATTAATTATTATCATATAATAATTAATAAATATAATACTTAAATATATTAAGATAATAATAATAATAATAAATAAATAATTTAATAATATAAAATTAATTAATAAATAATTTAATAATAATAATAAAAATATAATAATATATATATAAATATACCCAATATTATAATATTATATAATAATAATTAAAAAAATAATAATAATTATATAATAATATATTAAATAATAATAATAATAATAATAATAATTATAAAATAAATAAATAATAATATTAATTAGTAATTTTAATTAATTAAATTTTAAATAAAAAAATTAATAAATAATATCATATTTACTTACTACTACTACTAATACTACGTTAACTGAACTATCTTCTATTTTTCTACGTATCTAAAGTGATTGAAATTACTTTAACTACTACTAACTACGATACTGATTAACTAAATTAATTTATAAAAATAATAGAATAATTAATAAGTTAGGATACATATATTTTAATGAATAATATTATTTAAATTATAAACTGAAGTGAGCATGAGATTAATAATTATTCTCTCGAACTATATAAGAAATAATAAATTAAATATAATCGAATTAATAATAATAACAATTTAATTATATAATAATTAATTAAGTGACCATATATAAATAATAATAATTATATCATTTAATTTGACATAATAGTAACCTTTTATCTTAAATTATATAATAATTTATATAAATAATAATAATAGTTAACAAGAGAAAAATAATTATTGCCATATTATTTTTAAATTATAATATATAAAATGAAATAATAATAAATAATAATAGCTTTAAATCATTAATATAATAATTAATTTTAAATAATAAATTTAAATCATAATTATTATATAATATAATAATAATTTTTAAATGTATAATAGTTTGCATAATTATTATATTAAATAATATATTATATTTAATTATAATATTTATTAATATAATTCATAAGCAATTCATAATAAATTGATATATTTTATAATAATAATAATAATAATAGGATATTTAATTTTACAATTCTTCGAATTCATAATTTTTTATAAAAATACATATGATTTTTTTCCCTCCATAAAATAATTATTTAAGAATAATTCATTGTATAACATTTTTTTTATAATTTAATTTAATTTTATATATATAATTATTTAATATATGATGTAAAATATAATTAATTATTTATTTTAACTTCAGTCCAGGACTTCAGAATGTAAATTTCAATTATATTTTGATGGTATCTATCGTAATTATTTGTTTATAATCTAACCATTAATTGAATAATTGAGTTAATTTTATTTATATATTAAAAAAAACTCCTACCCTCAACCTCGGATAACCCTAGCAAGTACTATATGCTAGAGCGTGGGGCACTCACCCTCGCTCTGCGTAGGGACGGGTTGAGTGTTGATATATTATATATATATATAATAATGATATTTAAAGGAGGGGGGGCCGAAGGACTACCTACTAATATACTCCACGCAGATCAAAAACATAAATAAATATAATTTTAATAATAAATATTATATATACAATAATATATCTAAATTATTTAATTATATGTCAAGGTGGTTTCTTACAAAAACTTACTGACTATACATAAATTTATCATCAAATTATATAAATATAAACTTAGAATAATATAATAGATCCTAAGCACGGCCAAAGCTACTCAATATTATTTATATAAGACTATTAGTTATTTAGATAATGCACTAATTTTCAAAAAAAGTATTACGTTATCATATATAATTTCTTTTTAATTTTTTGTGGTTTTAAATTATTATTTAATTTATAAATTAACATTTGAAATAATCCCCTATATATAAGTATTTCCCAATTTTTCAAGTCACACAATAATCATTTGATATAATTTTAGTTACAATATTTTATTATTATTGATTTTCGTTCATTTTATTAAAGAAAATCATATACTTTATATATACTATATAAATTAGTACTACTATATATATATATATATTATATATATATTTATATATATATAATATATTATTATAGTATATATAATATATAATGATATATTATAATATATATATATATGATATATAATATATATATATATATTATATTTAATATATATATAATATATATATATTATATTATATATTTATATTAATTAATAATATATATTATATATATATAAATTATATATTATATATAATATATATAATTAATATATATTAATTATATTATTTATATATATAATATATATATATATATATATAATATATATATATTAATAATAATTATATATATATATTAATAATTATATTTAATATATAATATAATTATATATATATATATATAGGATATTAATATATATATATATATATTAATATATAATATATATATATATATTATAATATTAATATATATTATACTATGAAGAAGGAGTATAGTTTGATAGTAATAGTTAGGTATATATATAAATATGAATAGTAAATTTTAATCAAGTTAATTATTAGAATATTAAAAAAGTGAAAGATAAGCTTAATGAAGTTATAGATACTTAGATATAATAAGTATTATATATATATATAATAGTATAGTTATTATATGTTATTATAGAGGTTATAGTATAATTGGATGAGACTAGTCTCTCCGGGTAATTAGTAATTAAGTATGGTGTTTGTATAGGTGATAGTGTTGTATAAGTGCACCTGTAGGTTAAAACTCATAAGGTATATGTCTATATTAAATAGATTTTTAAATATATTATATTTATTAGTAGGGATAAAATGTTATTAAATATATATATATATATAATGTGAGATAAATAATAATATATAGGGAACGTGGAGATTGAACTGACAGAGTATGTTAAGTATAGGAACAAGTTAATAAGTTAGGTGGTAATAATTGGAGTTTGGGCTGGGGTGGAGAGGGTATTGCTCACATAATATTATATTAATTAATATATATATAATATCCTTAAGGGTATATGGATGAAAGGGGTGAACTTAAGTTTCATTTAATATGCTTGCTAGGGTTTACTTAACATTTGAATATGGTATTGTTTTGTTATACCTGTTGCTAATGTTTAGGTAGATCTAAAGGGTACAAATGTGGGGTTCCAATATAAAATTAGTTGATCAATACTTAAGTATGGAGGCTTGTTATAGGGGTGGTATAATATATGAAGAAAATTTAGATAAAAAACGAGATATGGCACATGAACGTATCATTATAGATTATTAAGTTGGGGTCGTGGTTGATATGGGGATAGGTGAGGTAGGTAATGGGGGATTGAGAGAATAAAATTAAATTTGAATAATAAGTACCATTTTTGGGAGGATGGATTTTTTGAGTAATTGTGTAGAAAGCTAATGGTTTATTGTAATAATATCCCCTGATGTATTGGGGTAAAGGTGGAATAATTAATATATAGTGGTATGTAAGGCTCATTGCCTGGAGTATTTCGACCCTGAGCTTGTAGAAGTAACCTCCTATAAATATTATGAAATAAGTAATATGGTAAATATTGTAATATAATCTAAGGTTAAAGGTTAATGTAGCCCATAGTACTAAAATAAATCTTGATAATAGTAAGGGAATTATAGTGAATTGTGAGTGATTTGTCATAGAGGCGAGGAAGAATAAGTGATGGGCATTAAATTAGAAATAGTGATGGTTATAAATACGCTCATAAATATATAGGTACTATAGTAGTTTGGTTGATATATTAATTGGGTATTAGTGAGCTCAAGGGATTGAAACGCGCTATAAATTATTAGACGTAGATGCCATAGTTTGAGTATGTGTCCTAGTCTGCTCTCTAAGTATCCTCCGTATGAGGAAAAATACTTTAGGTATTGATAAATATTTTTTTATGACTGCTCAGGTATACGAATGATTATTATCTCACTATAAAGTTTTATAAAGGTGCATTTTGGTATTTTATCGATACTTGTGAGTGGTCGCGTTCAATTCTTCTATACTACTTCCTCATTCATAATTAATTACCTCAAGCTCCTATATGATCACTCTAGACTACCTTACCTATCTCACAGGTGTATACTGTAGTGAGGTAATAAAAAAGTATAGTTGAGTAGGTTTAGATAGTATTTATATAATTATAGATTGATGATGATGTTGTATTATTGATAGTCAGTGGCGTACCTTGAAGATTTATTGGAAAATTGATGAGTTATCTGGGCAATGATATTGAAATGAGAATGTATGGTAATGTATATGTATAATGGATATAGCTATATATATTCATAATGATGATATTATATATATATATAATATATATTATATAATTATATATTTATATATAATATATATATTATATATATTATAAATATATATTATATATATATATATAATATATTAATATATATTATATATATATAATATATAATAATATATAATATAATTTATATTAATATATATATAATATAATTATAATATTTATATATATTATATATATAATATATATATTTAATATATATATATTAATTGATATAATTAAAATATATATATATATTAATATATTATATATATATTTATTATTTAATAATATATATATATATATTATTATATGTTTATTATTTATATATTTTACAGTAGTTATGATTCTTGAGATCTATTTGACTGTTTATGACTGAATGGTATATAGCTCATACCTAAAATATTCCAAGGAGGATTAGTAATATATATAGTATGTATATATATATACTTATCATATCTTTATATATACGTAGTTATACGAGCAGGGACGAAGCCCAAGCCCAAATAGTAGGAGTGAGTAAATATAGTACTACTATTCTTTTATAATAATATTACTATACCACCATGAGACCTCTCAGTGCGAATTACCTATGAGTAATATAACCCATCTCGTCAACTAATTTGATTATGGAAGGGAATCAGTGAGAATAATGATTAGTTCAATTATAAATCAATAATGCTATGATAATAGATACTATCTGGAATTAATAAGTGGCGATACTATATATTATATTAATAATTAATAATTAAATATAATAAATAATAAAAATAATAATAATATAATTTTAAATAAAAATATAAAAATAAATAAAGTAATAAATTAAAAATAAATAAAATAATAATACCATAATATAGCGAAAGGTAGTTAATGATTATACATACATAATCTACCTACCATATAATTTATTTGTGTACATAGTAAATAAACATTTTAATTTCCTGTCCTTATTATAATAGACTAATAAACAACTAAATTTTAAATATAGCTTTCACCTAGCAGACGACACCTAATAGTGATTCTATTTTATCAATTGATATCTAGGCTATAAATCATTTAAAACCTTTCTCACAACTTCATGCTTATTACTCAAATAAATATGATTTTATCCGTTAATTTAATAACATTGAGAAAGGATCTTTCTGCCACTATACTGTGGGAATTACATAATTAAGGTAGTTGCTCATTACAATACTGATTCTCACATAACCGGAACACTTTTGATACTAAATGTGCTTCAACACAGATCAAGTTCCTTTATTTTTTTAAGTTATCATGTTCTGGTTTACATTATAATGAGCTCTATACATCTGTTACCATAACTTATAGGTGCTTTATCATTTAATTTACTCAATTTCTCTCTTTCGAATATTTTATAGAATGGTAATGTATTCAAATAAGAATAAGCTTTAATTTTTTAAAAATAAATAGCAATTTAATTTTTTGGTTTATCAATTATTTAAAAATAATAAGAAATTAATATAATATTTTAATATATATTTCGCAACATACAGATAACGTCTGTGATTTTTATCTAACTGTAGATAAAAACTATACCATGTAACCATTTTTGATCTAATATATAATTAATATTAATTAAAATATAAAAGCTTTTTCATGTTCACCTCTTGTCATGCTATATGTATTACTTACTCTTCATTATTTTTTTTGGATCATTGCATCACTATCTATGGCTCCTACACATTTTTTCAAACGAGCCCATTTCCTAGTCTATGAGTTTAAACATCAATCTGAACCCTATCTACTCCTGACTTTTCTCGTGTGCAATAATTTTTATGCGTGATTCTACTTATCTCTTTACGCTTTTATTGGCTGTAGATATAACCTTACTCATTACATGATGTTTCTTGTTATGTAATAGAATATGCTTCACCATATAATAAACTCCAACATATATCTCTCATAACTAATACTCTTTATACAATTATTACTATGCATGAGTAAGAAAATGGAAAAGTAATAAATAAATTTCCGCAGTTATATTTTATTTTATATAAAATCCTCATTCTAGCTTCAATGACATAATATGCATTTCATAAATTTCATTAATATGTATCCACCTTCTCGCGAATGGCATCTCTGAAATATATTCAACTTCTATTGATGCATTTTCAAATTATATAGATTCTATTTTAATCACTTCTTTTCAATAATACAGCACGTTTCATTTTAAATTAATTTTCCCAACGAGTGAGTGTTCTGATAGGTGCAACTTGGCTATTATTAAATAATATTCTCATCTATTTTTGATTTTGATATTTTGAATTTTTTAAATTTAAATTCCTTTGCTTGCATTATTATTATTATTCAGATTATTAGTAACGCTAATTTCGATTTTGTTGATTAGTAGATCTTGCTAATTATAATAAGGATATTGAAAACATATGTAGATTATATGCAAATTAAAGCGTTTATTTACTATTCAGTGTCTAAGTGTTTCAATCATACAATTAAAATATAATCAATCAAATGCAAGCCTAGGTTAGTAGCCTAAGTTAAACTTAAGGTGTAGTTGACCAAAAAGCGCCAATCAATGTTCACATACAACTTTTCATGCTTTTATTCTCCCGGGTTTTAAATATTCTATCCGAAATAATTATCCGTGCCTGCCATAACGCATTGGGCCCCATCGCAGGTCATGACCAATTTAATATTATTGAATTTATTATTTCATATGTGACATTTTGAAAATACAGATTCTAATGATATATTCATTATACAAGTATAACAAACGCAGAATGTTAGTCCTCAGATAAATCCTTGCATTGCGCACACCTGTATGTACTTTTCTCCTGCTACCCGTAAAAAACCAGGTTAACGTAGTCATATTCTAGTATTAGTATTCCTTCTTGCTCTTTCCTAATTGAAAACAAAGATCCAAGAGGCTTCGTAACGAAGTAACCCATTATACGGACAACAGAAGTTGCTCTATCTATATAAATGCTTTCAACTATCTACACTCCACTCGCTTTCACCACCCACTAGAATAATGGTGAGATAATGAAAAAGGGTACTTCAAATTATATTATTACTTACTCTAATAGTGGTCATTCTAAAACTTATACTCACGCCATGAAATTAGATCGTTTGAATTACCTAACTTAGGTGTGAAGTTCCTTTGGTAAAGATTTTGGATGCGTAAGAACAATAATTCCTTAATCGATCAGTCGTTTATTTACTATGTCATATATAAGTAATAAAGAATAGTACTTCAAATGTATAAGTGCCTTTATTCAAAGAAGACGAACTTTCACATTGTGACCCCTCTGAAATGTGACTAGCTCTTGTTCTTAGTACAATGTAAAATAAATAATAAACAAGTGAACCTACTCCTATTAGTTCTCTTTAACCTATTTTGCCGATTTTTGGGCGGCGACCTTTCCTCAAATATATGGTTTTCTTATGTTAATATATGCCGACAATGACTCATAAGCCTGATCTATGTTAACTATGTAGGCCAAAGATAGCTTTCATCTATTATAAGTGTCCATAACTATTATACCATAAGAGTGGATTCTTGAGGACTCATGTTATGAGCTTTAGCATGCGAGCTCTTGTACTGGGCGCGCGTAAAGGTAGTTTCATGTATAATCCAACAATTACAAACCCCAATTGCTCGTTTATGATACCTCGGCGACAAATCGTCTGATAATATCCCACGTAATGATTTCCCGAAATTAGGGCACATTTCCACTTGAAATAATCCTATGACATTGGGGTGCGCCTATTCTCGTGCATATGTAACAAGAGTTTATATGGTCTTTTCAATCGGTGACAATCCCATCTCAAACTCCGTAGATTTGCCACAAATTTCTTTTTTAAACCCAAATCTAATGATTACGAGACGAATTAACTTCGCCCATTATGAGAATATTATTGCTCTTCTCGCGCGAAGTAGTTTAGTTTGGAAGAAGAGAATGTAGACTGGAGGAGTATAAAGCAGGAGAGCCATTCTCTCACAGCTATTTATTTTAAATACTGATTTGTTTATCGCTCCTTTAGTGGAAGCTTGTTTAAAAGCTATCTTAATTGCTCAGAAATAGTGAGAGAAATACGTAACAGATTCTACTTTTTTACAAATTATTAGGAGCATGCACTATTATGTGTTATTGGTGTTAATTAATGAGTTAGGAAAGTGTCTTACTTAAAGGTCAATAATAAGTAATTAAATTATTTTCAAACTGAAACTAATCAGATATATAGGCAATGCTTTTGAGTTTCTTGCTGAGCACATCTACAGAGACACTATACGTACACACATTAAACCAACAACTAACACACGACACAGCTATATGTATATCTCTACTTGCTAGGGTAATGTCTATATATTTACATGGCCTATTACTAGTGAACATTAAGTGATTCTAATTAATGATTATTATAGATAAGCTCGTGTTAAGTACCTGAGTATAAAGTATATATATACTAAGTGATACTCAATTATGATTAGTATCCTGTGTTACTGTAAGATATGATTGTAAATTAAATTACTAGTATTATATGTACGTATTGTTCTCCTCGGTTTAATCGATCTTTTGGGCAGAGAGATGCGATAATGCCAAGATTATAAAGTAGATATATATACATATAAATGTATCTGGAAAAAGTTAGAAAGTCTCCAAATTTCATGGTAATATATTTCCTTCGGGATCTGCATCAAGTTAATTATAGTTAATATTTAGAATAATTGGTGGAAAATCTTAATATTGAAACATAATAGATGAAAGTAGATAAACTGATATGATGATAAGTATAGTGAGTACCTCAGGTATATTATATCCTTATATATATATTATGAGAGAAGAGAGAGGAGAGAGAGAGAGAGAGAATTTTATGGCGCGTGGTTGAAATTAAGAGTGTAGAGAGAAATGAGAGAGAGGAGCTAGGAGAGGGACAGAAGAATCAGAGAGGAATGAGAGACGCAGGAGGAGGCCAGAGAGAGACGAAAAGAGAGTTGGCCAGGGAGGAAGGACAAGATATTGCAGGAGACAGAGACAGATGAAGAGACAATGAGTTGATCAGAGTGAGATGAGGAAGCGAGGGAAGAGCTATGGGGATAGAACATGTTAGATGATAGATATGGGGGTGGAGATGAGGAAGAGAGTAGAGAATGAGAGAGAGAGACGAGAGAGAGACGATAGAATTCTAACGATGTAAATTTAAAGTATGGAGAGAGAGTGAGTAAAAGAGAGAGAGGAGTATTCAGGTATCAAAAAGAGTAATTGATAAGTTCGAAATTAGGTCGTACATGATAATTCCATATGAGGTGTTGCGAGCTAAAGTTTCTGTATAGCGTGCTCTCGTGATTAGAGTGTATGCGTATTGTTATTGTGTTCGCGGCCGGACTTCTGGGTCGAACAGCTAGAGAGGAGAGTAGTTGACGCATTGGTGCAATATTTGTCCCGTTTATATATTTATAATGAAAAATTATGAAATCTACCCGTACTGCCCATTTCGGCTTTGACATTTATTCTTTGGAGACAGGGGTAGGAAGGAATTTCCAAGATGAATTTAATTAATTATAATTGTTAATTATAATTTGAGTTTTATATTTTCTTATTAAATCTCTCTCTCTAGTGAAATCAAGTGTTGTACTCTCGTGTTTGGGAGCATTTTCTCAGCTCAGAAAATATCTCTCAATAAATTTTAAATTATATGTGTTTACGAGAGTTTAAATTAAGTGTATTCTAATATATAAAAAAAAATGACTATGGATAACAACTTTAGTTCCACACCACCTTATATATCTCGTAGTAAAATTTTGATCCACAATTTCTTACAATAAATTTGCAAATACAACAATTTCTGAATAAAATTTTTTAGACCAAATGACTCTTCTAACATCTCAATTCTTCAGAGCTTATCAATAAGAATTAATCTAAAGTAAAAACATTGAAAAAAAGGCGTAAAATACAACAAAAATTAAGATTACCTCAAGAAGTGCATTGTCCCATAAGGGTTAAAGTAAGTCTAGTAATTTAATATGTATTAACTAATAAATAGAGTAGTATAATTATATGTGGGGTTAGATTTTAAATTGTAATATTTCCTTATTGGACAAGGGATACTAACTATTTTATTCTTTTTATAAAGAAGTGGTATGATACAATATTTATTTCGTAATTCAGGCGGTTAAAAAGTATTAGCCTGTATAATAGTGAAACTATAATAGTGATAAGATAATGAAACTCGTTGTGATAATTTTGAAAGTGGGTATTATAGTTAGTAAATGGTAAATAATTATCTCCGGTAATTACTTATATTAATTATTAATTGGGGTATATGGGTATCAAGTAAATCAAGTAAGTAATAATATTAAGATCTATATATATATATAAATATTATAATCTATAAATAAATATATAGTATTATTAAAGCTAAACGCTATAAACATATGGATAAAAAGATAGATAGAAAGAATGATAAATAATATATATATATAGAAATTTTATTATATTATGTATATATATTATATATTTACTATATTTAAATACATAAACTGAAAAAAAAATTTCTATCCAAATTTGTATATATATATATTAAAATATTATATTATATGAATAATATTCTATTTATAAAGCTAAATGCTATATACAATGATATAAAGATATATATATAGAGATGATAATAATAATATGTAAATTAACATTATAAATAAAAAAACATATATATATAGTATATATATATATATATATATGATATATATATATATTTGGATGTTAAATCTCAGGTATTTTGCACAGAGATGAATAATTTATGAATGAAAATCTATTTATAAATATAGATAGTATATATACTATATATATATATATATATATAGGCTATATATATTTTACTATATATAGTATAGAAATGAAAAGGAAAAAGAGAAAGGAAAAGGAAAGAAAAAGAAAAGGAAAGAAAGGAGAAATTTTGATGTCATATAATCTTTAGAAAGTATAGAAAAAAACCCCGAGATTTTTGAAGGTCAAATGCACCATAAGGATTAAAATAAAAAATAGAAAATAAAAAGAATGTGAATTGAATATATTCATTCTAGGGTAAATTAATTTTAGTTTAGTAGAAGCAAAGATGGAGATATGTTGTGAATGTGCTATTAAGTTAGGATAGTAAAGAAATATTCATCTAACTTAGTTGGAATTGTTGCAGATTAAAAGAGTTGTTTGCATAGCAGTAAAAAGTAAATATGTTAGAGTGAGCTATAAATTATATTATATTATAAACTATACTATATATATTAGTACTATATTAAATACCAGAGTGCTTTGATTTCCTACACTCGTGAAGGCTTAGTTCTCTCGGAATAGTGGTTTTAAAGCAGTAT
>JABUQX010105836.1:0-27500 GCA_015478945.1 Trachelipus rathkii | reverse complement strand
GTTGGATGATTTCATTGTAGATGTTCAGATATGCCACAATCCGGAGGGTAATGGACCAATTGACCCTTCTTCGGTAAACTTTATACACCCCCACGTCAATAAAGTACACCTTGGTATACATAACAAGAATAGGTCAATAAGAACGAGTGTAGGATGCGGTTTCAGGGCTATAGCTGCATGCTATAAACTTCATACTCATGTACCTAAAAAGCCAGACGAAACTGCACCTAAAATAAAAGATTTTACTCCTCATGATCTACATGAAATAGGTATAAAGATCGCAAAACAATGCGGGTTGACTTATGAAGAACCCCTAAAGTCAACTGATTTTGCCGTAATAGAGGAGACATTAGGTTGTCGTATATTTGTTTTCTCTAAAGATAAGCATGACAAACTCAAGGTAGTGTTTAAACCGCACGAACAGAATAGGGACCTACCTCTCTTTGTAATAGGATATGATCCCAAAGAAACCCATTATTATTATCCTTTTCCTGGAGATTCCATCAAGATAGCTTTAGGAAGTGTAGTTCCTAAGAATATCAAGGGACCAGTTTTTTGTCATCTATGTTATAGCTTTACTGACCATTTAATTAATCATTTACAATCCGAATGCACTGAATACAGGTGCGGTCAATGCTTAACTTATAAATGTAAAGGGAAACCGGGCGACACATCTACACTTTTGCACTGTGATGATTGCAATAGGGATTTCTATAATGAGGATTGTCTTGAATTGCAAGTACCTTAAAGTATGTGAATTATGCGACAACGAATCCGTAGCTGATAAACAGGGTAAACACCGCCACGACTGCATGCATATTCAGTGTGGGACCTGCAGTGAGAAGTATGGTATAGAAGGCGATAATCACCAGTGTTTCATGAAGAAAATCAAGGTTCCAACAGATAAAGCTTTCGCCAAGCGTAAGCCTACTTTCACGTTCTATTATGACATTGAAACCTATAATCATAATAGTCGTGAAGAGGAAGGAGGACGCATAAAAACGGATATGTTGCCGTATATTCTAGTGAGTATGCTAGTATGCAATGACTGCGGGGAGAAGGAAATAGACAATTCATCACAGTGTAAGACTTGCAGTACAGCCAGAACTGAAATATTCAAACTGAATTTGGAGGCACTCAGAAGAGTAGCGAAGCGCCCTGTTGATCTATTTCTCACCATATATTCAGATTTTGCTGGAAAAACATAAGAAGAAATCTAATATACAAGTTGCAGGCCTGATAATGGCGGTAGAAGTTCGACAATCAGTTTGGTTTTTCGGGTGCGAAACTGCGGTTTCTTCGTCTTCGGGCCTACCGTCCATTCCATATCTCCAACCCGGTGAAATCGTGAACTCAAACAATAACTATGACAGCAACCACACAATATCCATTTTAAGCGCGACGTTAATGTTTATGCCCTGGTGCCCTGAAAACCCTCAAGTGCATGGGCATTACAGGTGAGCTTTCTAAAGGATTCTTTCCTTACCGTTTTCTTACCCTCGAGAATATAAATTACAAGGGTGAAATTCCGGATAAGGAGGCTTTTGAGACACATCGTATGTCCGACAGTGAAAAGGCTGATTTTGATCGTTGGTATCAAACATTTAACGATAAGGAGTATGACATTATGAAGGAGTGTACAGCATACTGTGTGCAGGATGTTAATATTCTTCGTCAATCGTTCGAGAAATTCAGGGGAATCTTCCTTAAGGATCATAAAGTTGATTGCCTGCTTGATTGTTCTACCATTGCTGCATTATCTTTCATGATATATAAAATGCATTTCATGCCTGCAAATACATTGGCTCATATAGGACGCACTGATGATTCAAACTACTCGTATGACGGTGTGAAATGGCTTACATTCATGGAAATGTACAAGGGGCGGCGTATCGACCATGCAAGGAATGGAGGCGAACGCAAGTTTAAAATCAAAAATAGGTATCTAAGACGGCTGGCGTTGAAAATTCCAACCGAATATCGGCCCTTGATATTAATGCGAGTTCTTAACTTCTACTCACAACTCCAACGTTACGAACAAACGGGCTAGAACTGAATAAATAGCGCCCACCTCCCCTCCACCCGGTACACCAATGAAATAGATTGTCTTGTTTTTCACGGAGCTATATGTAAGGTCTAAACATCACATGTAAGAAAGGGATTGGGGAAAGTCTCCATGGCAAAAGCCAGCCTGATAGGTGCTGGTAAGAATGGAAGTGGCATGGCTGTGCGACTGATGCTCAAGAAAGAAGTGGCCTAGAATGCGGGAATGCAATTACTAAAGAAAAAGAGTGAGGTCGTTATTGTAAACAACAACGATGTTTCATTAAACCGAGGAAGTTAGTGTATATGTCCAAATCACTGGGAAATGAGTTTGTACTTGTAAAACTCAGAGGAAGTGCTTCCTGTACGGACGTACAGAACCCTTCTGTCTATTACTATCCACCAACAGAAGGCGTTCAATTGAAGTATCTAGACTTCACATCATTGTACCCTTTTGTCCAGAAAACAAAACCTTTTCCAGCAGGTATGCCTACGAAACTAGTAGGTAAGGATCTTCCTTCTATAGAAAAGTTCGCCCAAGAAATGAATACCACTTATTTCGGTCTCTCGTATGTTTCCGTGTTACCTCCTAAGACCCTGTACACTCCTGTTCTGCCTGCACGACATGACAATCGGCTAATATTTTCTCTTTGTAGAACATGCAGCGCATGTGGCTATGAAGGCAAATGCAGACATACGGACAATCACCCGATGGGAAGCAAAGGCATACTTCAAATCCAGAGTTGAATTATGTGAAGAATCGCTAAGATTAAAAAGATCCACAGAAATATGCAAATTTTCCAAGTACCTTCAAGCGACATCTTTTTGAGAGTATTCCAATGAATCTATGAAATGAAGATCGAGGCTTCAAGCTACGGATAAAATCGATAAAGTTCGTAAAGAATTCTTCAATACCTGCGAGATTTCAAGGACATTGAGGGTGTAACACTTGATCCAGACAATATTGAAAGTAATCCTGGAATGCGTTATATAGCTAAACTACTCCTCAATTCATTATGGGGAAAACTAGCTCAACGTATTCCAAAGAATGGAAGACATCGCCCGTATCAGAGCTTATGGCCAGGTTCAAAATTCACTTGTATAGAGCTTGATCTTGAGTGAGAAATGTCATTGTAGGGAAGTGATTATAAACATATATTGCCGGCACCGGTTTCACTAATAAAAAAACAGCAAAGGCCACGAATGTAGCTGTTGCATCCTTACCACCCGGCTCTTTGCTGCTGAGGTGGAACCGATATAATCTCCCTGATCTCCTCTAGGTCAACGCGCACTTTTACTGTGATACTGACAGCTTAAATTTCATATAGTCGGGTGAAGTGGCCAATATATTCTTGATACTGAAATTTTAAAAACCTTTAATGATGAAATAGGCCTGGAGATATAGTTGATAGTTTTGTGTGCACTTCGGCCTAACCACGCCATTCGGATAAAAAGCAAAGAATGACTCAAGTTATGCTTACATCTTAAAAGCAAAAGGATTAACTTTGAACAAAGACACCGAACACATAGTTAATTTCCAAGGTATGGCGAAGATTAACTTCGATAAGATGATTAAGGATGTCGAAAAAACTAAGAATCGTGATTGGATGGTCTTAAACGACGATAACCACTTCTACAACATGATCAAGGATTCAGACGTAACAGCATTAGCCGTTACGCAAATGATGAGTGAAGATGATGAATCTTCACTTCACAAAGATATCCATAATCTAGATGACTCAGACCAACCACATGTAAATACCGAAAACCATTACCGCGAAGTTAAGGTTCCTGATATGAAAATGCGGGCCGATAAACTAGGAAATGTCATTTTAATCAACGGTATTAAAAGGTTTCGCCATACATCAAATAAACGGAATCTTGTTCTAGGTAGTGCCCGCACTGTAGCACAGGGATATGATGGAACGTTAATTCCATTGTGTTAATTTCAATGTATAATTTTGATATATGTATATTTAATTTCAATGTATAATTTTGAAATATGTATATATTGCTAAAATACTCTTTCATTACCATTTTTATTTTTCTGTGTTGCCATTTATTTCTATTTTATTTATCTGTGTTGCCAATTATTGATTTTATTTATCTGGTTTGCCATTTATTGATTTTATTTTTGATTACATATATTTAGGGCGTGAAATATGTCTGTAAAGTCATTGTCGGATGTGTGTGTGTGTGTGTGTGTGTGTGTGTGTGTGTGTGTGTGTGTGTGTGTGTGTTAAATAATAGACATGCAGTAAATGGCACTAAGAATAAAATAGTAATAATAATAATAATAAAATATGATGCAAAAGTAGTAAAGCAGAAAGTTAAAGCAGTAAAACATGAGTTAAAGCAGTAAAGCAGAAAGTTAAAGCAGTAAAGCATGTAAAACAAAAGCATACTAATCCCACCATTGGTGTTAGGTCACACCTCTATTGATCCATTGATTTACTGTTTGCTGTATGTAATGTTAATAAATATATGAGTTAAAGCAGTAAAACATATGAGTTAAAGCAGTAAAGCAGAAAGTTAAAACAGTAAAACAGAAAGTTAAAGCAGTAAAGCAGAAAGTTAAAACACAGTAAAGCAGAAAGTTAAAGCAGTAAAAAATGAGTAAAGCAGGAAAGCAGTAAAACAAAAGCATACTAATCATCCCACCATTGGTGGTAGTTTGATTTTCTGATTTACTGATTTACTGTTTTATGTCCTGAATTGTTAATAAATATATGAGTTAAAGCAGTAAACATATGAGTTAAAGCAGTAAAGCAGAGTTAAAAACAGTAAAACAAGTAGGAAAGTTAAAGCAGTAAAGCAGAAAGTTAAACAGTAAAGCAGAAAGTTAAAGGAGTAAAGCAGGAGTTAAAGCAGAGTAAAGCAGAAAGTTAAAGTAGTAAAGCAGTAAAACAAAAGCATACTAATCCCTTAGGTGTTAGGTAACACCTCTATTGATTACTGATTTACTGCTTTAAGGTATGTAAAAGTGATGAAGTTTTTAATAAATATTTCTGTACAATTGTAGTAAAATAAAAATGATTATATATCAGACACTCTGATTTTTTTCTTCTTACATACACTTTTTAAAAATTTATAAAAAAAAAAAGTATTATAAAAAGTATTGCTAAAAATATTGTTAATAAATATGTTTTAAATAATAGGGCTGTAATGAATTACAGTTTTAGGTTTGCGAAAATGTTTTTTAATAAAAATGTTTAAGTATGAAATAAAAATGAATGACTCATAGTATATTTGAATGGGTTTACATTGAGAAAACGCATTATCGTTGCGCGGGAATATTGGTGCTGGTCGCACGCTGTGGGCGGTACAGGGCTGGAAACTGCAGTGGTTCTTTGCGCGGGCCTCGTTACGAATGATTGACCTGCGGAATTTGTTAAAAACGCGACGATGGCGAAGACGATGAATTTGCGAACTATCCCGACGAACGCGACGCGATGAATTTGCGATTCATCCTGACGATGAAAACAAATTAACAAAAACGCTTATATAAAAACAAAATGGTGGAAACGTAACGAAAAACAAACAAGTGTTGGGAAGGAAAGGTCCATGAAAGAACATGAACAAAATAAACAAATACACAAAACTTAAAACAATTAACTAACGTATAAAAAAAAAAAAAAAAAAAAAAAAAAAAAAAGAGGGTTCTCAAAATTAGCAAAATAGGTGATACTGCCGGCCGGTTGCTCCACATCCGCTAAGTACCACACCTTCTTCATGGCAAAATTACGGTGCCAAAAAGCCTCAGGTAGGTTCCTGGCTGGGCAGCTCTGCGGGCGGGCAATGGAAATGTTCCTAAAAATGACTCCCCTACTACCTCCCGATCAGGAGAGGGAACATGGCAGACCTTTGGTAATACGTACCACCCACGTTCATTCTCCCGTCGTCTTCTCACTGTGGTAAGCTCGGAAATTTGCACATGTCTTAATTACGGAGCCTGTGTTGTAGTTGTACGCTTGTTTGGAAACGATCACGAAGCACTGCCAGATGGAGGAATCCCATCTCTCTCGGACGTCGCCCTCGGGCGACCTGACCATGTCGTCTACGGTTGCTGCCAGTCTCCTTGAACCGACGAAGGATTCGACTGACCGTCGATTAGTTGCTGGTTTTCGCCACTGCTCCTTGAGAAAGGTCTTCGCTTCCGACAGTGTGATAACTCCTATGGTACGTTCCTCTTCTCTGACGAGATGTCTTTCCATTGTGACAGTTTTTGTCAAGCTACGACTTACAACATAGGGTTTGTTTCGGTTAGTTGGTTGGTGTCTTGCCATCTTGTTCTCCCATGAACGTACTTTCGGGAATTCGTAATTTGGTTGGTTTATGTTCCATACACGGTATAGTTATATACGCTAGATTAATTTCCCGAAGTTAGGTATGACCCGCAACAAAACCGTAAACCCTAGCTCATATTTCCAAAAATGGTGTTATTATGAGTTTGTTATTTCTTACTGGCGATGATGCATTAAATTTGTCTGCGATTTTATATATATATATAGTTATATACTTATATATATATATATATATATATATATATATATATATATATATATATATATATATATATATATATATATATATATATATATATATATATATATAAATATCTGTTGGAAGTATAGTTAAATATATATATATATATATATATATATATATATATATATATATATAAGTATATAGCAGTGAGGATACAGTGGTATATATATATATGGCCTATAGGGGTAGGGTACAACTTAGAATTATTTTCGTCTTAGGGGTACGCGATCAAAAAAGTTTGGAGACCTAATCTAGATCAGCGGTTCCCAACCTTTTTGAGGCTATTACCCATAAAGCGGGTTAGATATTAGCAAATACCCCCAGAAAAGTTTATATATATATATATATATATATATATATATATATATATATATATATATATATAGTATATATATATATATATATATATATATATATATATATATATATATATATATATATATATATATATATATATATATATATATATATATATATATATATATAAAAAGCAGTAGCATATAGCAGCAGAGTATATATATATATATATATATAGAGCAGTGAGTATATATATATATATACACATATATATATATATATATATATATATATATATATATATATATATATATATATATACGTGCATATTGAAAAAGTTTCACAAGAATGAGAGATTCAAGTACTTTGTAACACAATTCGAGAGTTGCCAATTCGAGATTTGCCAGACGCAAGATTGAAGTTGAAAATTTTAAGTAAATTATTGGTTTATTTATTGTTTTTTTTTTTTTTTTTTTTTTTTTTTTGTTACTAAAATTTCCAAAAATATCTTCCTTAATAGTGTAGCTATCGTAGTTTTTGAACTATGTGCGTCCCCTAATCTGGAGGCTGGCCGTAAAACGAAAAAGCGTGAGATTAAAAAAAAATTGCGCATAAAAAACCGAAAAAGTGTGGGACTTTTGACAAATATTTTAGACTCGTAAAGTGTGGGAACTATGTCCGATTTTTTATCGTATCCTATCTTGCGCATAACAAACGAGCACATAATTATTTATTTAAGCCAAATGAGTGAAATCCCAGCTTAGATTCTTCGCTACAAACGGCCGTGAGAGAGTGCGAGTACTTTGAAAGCGATATTAAAAGGCATAAAATTATTTCACTCACCTGCTTTTGCTTCTCGTCCAAACAAACCAAAATATGTCCAGAAGTTAGCGAAACCGGCGAGATCAACCACACATTCACGAATTGGTCAGTGGGCGGCGGGAGAACGACTGCTTGTGCTTGACTCAAACGAACAACGATCGACGATAGAGCCGATAGACACGCCATCCAGCGGCACTGTGTTGCAGGCTTGTATTCGTATTTTAGGTAATAATATTTATTACCTAAAATTTTCTAATTCACTAACTAGTCATTAATTAGTAGTGATTAGGTAGTTAGTTAGATTTGATACAGATGATTTTGTTAATAATTTTGTTTTGTGACTGCGCGATGAAAAGCCGATGATCCAATTCACGTACTTATCTTTACCCCTCGGAAAATCCCATTTTACCCCTTTGGGGGTAATTACCCCCAGGTTGGGAATCGCTGCTCTAAAACGTTTGATGAAATTCTAATAAACATGAACTAGGTTTCGAACTTACGAACTTGCCATGCGACTCCGTCGCTCTACCGTTTGAGCCACGGTAGCGGCATATATATATATATATATATATATATATATATATATATATATATATATATATATATATATATATATATATATATATATATATATATATATATATATATATATATATATATAAGAGAGAGAGAGAGAGAGAGAGAGCTGTGAGAGACGCGAAATTAAAACCAGCCAAAATTTTTAACCTCGTTACTAACAGCGTGGCTACTTCTACATTATATAGAAAAAGAGTTTATTAGACCTCTATATGTGAATAGTTATATATAGTTATGGTACATAGATATATATATATAAATATATATATATATATATATATATATATATATATATATGCCCTTGTATGTTTTACAATCAGTTTTTAATTTTTTAAGTTTTTTTTTTTTAACATATTGCTACTATATGATACCAACAGTTCCAGTGGTAACGGACATGATTCAAAAGTTCGAAGTATTTTTAAATAATGTTAAAATTACATTTATGTTAAATATTGTTTTTAAAATGAAATATCTCGAAAAGTATGACACTTACAGAAAAACAAATTACATATTTGGAACTAGCGTATAAAGTTTATTACAAAATGTAAAAAAAACTGACAAAACATTTTTTTTCATTAATTAAATATCCCTAAAAAGTACACTTAAGCCCTACATATTTCTTGGAATCAGCGTAGCAAGCTTATTACAAATACATGTATAAAAATTAGGGGCCTGAGCCGATCGGGGCAGAGGGGGACGTTTTCCGCTACCCCGTAGGGGAGGGGCGGAGGGACCCCGCGACACCAAATACCAAAGAGCGGGTTCCGGAGACCCCTCCCCGGAGGGGGAAATAGTCCTACCCGGTCGTTCCCCGGTATATTTTTGAATCATGTCCGCTACCACTGAAATTCATTGTTGGTATCATAGAAAAGTAAATATATTAAAAAAAAAAAAATTCAAAAACTGGACCATTGTGTAAAAACACCAGAAAAAGGTCCTATATATGTATATATTAGGTAGCGGATAACCGCATCTCAAGTATCCGTGCTATGCGCATATCCAATATTTCAATTATCCGCATTTAGGCAATCGAATTCGCATTAATTTTTGCGGATATGGATAGTATTCATCTATGAATTATGAGAAACGTGTGCTAATTTATATATGTATATAGTATATATATATATATATATATATATGTATATATATATGTATATATATATATGTTATAGGTATATATATATATATATATATATATATATATATATATATATATATATAATGAGAGTATATATATATATATATATATATATATATATTTATATATATACATTATATATATATATATATATATATATATATATATATATATATATATATATATATATATATATATATATATATATATATATATATATATATATTAAAAAGCAAAGGGACTTTCAAGGGATGACACGTAAACACTCATGCTGGAGATAGATAATATATTTCAAACTCTGCAAAACGACGACGCATGTACAATAGCAACTTTTCTAAATCCCAGATACAAAAAAACATGATTTCTTGAACGGCGTGTTTTACAGAGGGTTAAAATTTATTTAGGATGCCTATGTGATGAAATGCTGCTAAAGGCAGAAATATCACCAGTTAATAAAAAGCAAAAGATCACACAACAAAAAGACACGTAATTATATCCCAGTTAAGTGATCATTGCTGAACTATGAACGTTCTTTTTTTTGCTGTAGTGAGAGCGACAAAGAGTCTGTCTGTGGAGGTATCAAAAAACACTCTATTATTGATCGAAGAATATCAAAAGGGAAAAAGTTTGAAATCAGATAAAATATCCACTGGTCTTGTGAATATGATCAGGCTTTTCCAATATCTTGCAGAAATGTTTCAATTCCTGAAAGAAGGTTCTTCTGGCCAAGTGGAGTTTAGTGGAGCGTCTTTCAGCAGGCAGACCAGCTTATTTTTATCTAAAGATAGCTAAACTCTCCCTGAAAGAGCATCAGAAGCTTTCTTTGTTTTTTGAACCATACTTGAGAGTAAATATTAATTTCGCACAATATATAACCTTTTTCCAAATTGGTGGAGGCTTGGAAGAGGTTTGTGGTGCAAAAAGAGTTGGGTCCAAGCGTCCTGCACTCTAGTAACAGCAAAGTGGGTATAGGTAGAGAGAGTGGTGGGAGAAAGAGTGGGCAGGTATATATATATATATATATATATGGGAGAGTTTGACCTTCCAAGAATTCGCAAACATGATCTACATTAAAATATTCTTTTTCTTGCCTTTGACAAAAATTAAATAATTATTAATTTTATTACTACAGGTGTTATATATATATATATATATATATATATATATATATATATATATATATATATATATATATATATATATAAAATATATATATACATGAAGTATCTGTGGGTAAACCTCTAAAAACTTAACTATCCACTATCCGCATCCGCAATCCGCAACTTCATCCGCATCCGTATACCTGTGCATCCGCGGATAGTGAAAATCACTATCCGCTACACCTCTAGTGAAGATGAATATATACCCAATGAATATAAATATATATTTATTTGAACCTACAGGTAAATATATATATATATATATATATATATATGGCAGGCAATTTGTAGAAACTGTACTGTGACTAGTGAGGATATAGTCAACCACCTCACAAGGATAGCGTAAAAACCAGAAACTCCTAAGTTTCCTGATCACAAAAACTGGTAATATGCTGATAATGAAAATTGAATTTGAAGGTTAGGGGTTAGGTTAGGGTTAGGTTAGGTTAGGTTAGGTTATTAGGTACCTCGGTAGTCACATATATATATATATAGAGTATGTTATATATGTTGGTTATATATATATATAATATATAAGATACAGCAGTAGTATATATATATATATATATATATATATATATATATATATATATATATATATATATATATATATATATATATATATATATATATTAAAGGTACAAATTTACGAACGTTAACAAAATACGAATTGAAACCATTTATCGTGTTCCCATAATTTATCACCAAGTTTTAGAAATATTTCACATTTCTTAATAGGATTTCCAAGTTTGAAAAGAACATAAAAATATTCTTTCTCTCTGACTGGAATAAAAAGTTTGAACACCGTATCGATCGATTCTACTAATTCTGATTCCGATTCATTAAAATATCAATAATCATTAACGGAGAGAAGAGAAAAACGTTTGAAAACGTATAAAATATATTCAAAAACAAAAAATCGATTGATGGTCAATAATTATATAATTAATCACTCGTAATCAGAAAACATTTTCATTAAATCAATATTTGTTTAAGATTAACTTCATAAAATAAATTATATCATAATATAACATCAATTAAATGTATATTCGTAGGAATTATATATATATATATATAGTATATATATATATATAGTAGTATAGAGGTAAGGTATATATATATATATATATATATATATATATATATGAGCAGGCAAAAATATATATATATATAAATATAAATATATATATATATATATATATTATATATATATATATATATATATATATATATATATATATATATATATATATACATATATAGATATATATATATATATTATATTATATAATAAGGTTATTAAGTTATTATTATTACATATATACATATTATAAACAGTATATACATAGTATTAATCTCGCTGATTTGTGATTGACAATTACTCCTACCATTCATCGCAATTGTGTTGTATATTATTATATACATAACTACATTGTGATGAATGCTTCTTTTTTTCTCTTTTCTTTTTCTGTGAATTTGCACAATTTTTTTTTTGGTAAATTTAAACATACTTTTCTGTAAATCTGTCAGATTGTTCATTCTCCAATCAACCAGTTCTTTATCACCCCCACCCTTTAAGTACGTGTGTGTTTGCGCTATGGCCGGATATACTCTGTACATTATCATTGATCATTTTTTCATAGTACTTCAATATTTTAGCTTAACCATTAATTTATTAATATATATAGCTTATATATATATATATATATATATATATATATATATATATATATATATATATATGGGTATATATATATATATATATAAGATATATATAGTATATATATATATATATATATATATATATATATATATATATATATATATATATATATGGAGTGTGGAGTCAGCAGGGAGCAGCAGCAGCAGCATGGCATATAGCAGCAGCAGGCGCAGGCATAGCTATGTGGTGCGTTAAGGTGGTGATATATAAATTATATATATATATTTTATATATAAGGTATGTTAAGTTATAGTGAGTTATAGAGCATATATATATATATATATATATATATATATATAAGTATATACATATAGCAATGTAGCAAGGCGTACATATACTATTCGGGTCAAAAATACGCACCAAGGGTAATTTTCACTCTTCGCAGGAAAGTAAAGGCCCTAACCCGCATGAAACCTAACACTAACACAGACGTCGACAGCATCAGTAACTATAAACCACCCGCAGAGAAATCGCTGCAGCATGAGCCGTCAATCGCGATAAATTTAAAGAAAACAAAACCATCGGTAACTAGACCTTGGAAGAGATTGGTTTTTTCGGAAGGGGATATATATATATATATATATATATATATATATATATATATATATATATATATATATATATATATATATATATTTATGAGCAGTATAGCAGGAACTCAAGTATTTATATATATATATACAGTGGCGTATCCAAGGGGGCCATGGCCCCCCCCGAAATTTTCTAAACACTAAAAGTTTTTAAGTATCATATCCGTTAATAATAGAAAGTGCAGAAGTTAAATTAATTTTATATAATTCGTCGCTGTCAGAAACAAATCTCGTAAGTCCATTAGTTAAAACTAAACTTGAAACCATCAGAGAAAATGCAACATTAGAATTTCATCTGATTTTTGAAGAATGTGTAAGTAATGCATCTGAATCTGAACTGAGTATTGAAATTGCTGTACCAAGAATTAACAAATTCCAAAAATACAGACCCAACATTCCTACTTCCGATCCACAAATAGATAGATATACTTTTAGATATTGTAGTACAAAAGTTATTTGTATTTGGCAAATAGGTGAATGATTAAGAAAGACCTTTGTGATATAGATACATATATTTTAAACAGATAAATGATTTTATCTGTATGACAATAAAATGAAATTTTAATTTGTAGATTGAAAGAAATATATATATATATATATATATATATATATATATATATAGCATATATATATATATATATATATATATATATATACTACACTCACGCTGAGTCACTTATACATATACTAAATCTCAAGAATGAGAATAAAATTAAAAATCATCTAAATGAAAAATGTTTTCGTTTAAAACATTTCAACAAACACATTCAGATAAAATAATATAATACATACACACACACACACACACACACACACACACACACACAATAATAATAATACATACAAACACAATCATAATCATAATAATAATAATAATAATAATAATAATAATAATAATAATAATAATAATAATAATAATAATAATAATAATAATAATAATAATAATATTATTATTATTATTATTATTATTATTATTATTATTATTATTATTATTATTATTATTATTATTATTATTATTATTATTATTATTAATATTATTAATCACACACACACACACACATAATATAATAATAATAATAATAATATTAATAATAATAATAATAATCCCACTTGCCCCGCCAGTAAAGAGACAACATTGAATATTGCGACTACTTTTTAAATTATCACAAAATTTGACACAGATCGAACTAAGCTTTAATATTACGTTGTTGTTGTTGTTGTTGTTGTTGTTGTTGTTGTTGTTGTTGTTGTTGTTGTTGTTGTTGTTGTTTCTCAGCATGAATCATCTAAAAACTCAATCCCCTTTCGGAAAACTATTCAAACTTTAAAAGCGAAGTTTTATTGAATTTTTGAGCTGTCCATGATGTTTTTTCGTCTAATTATTTATCCTTTCACTATTTCATCCAATGATTTAATTTTCTCTCCTTTTTCCCTTCCTTGTATGAAAATAAATAAGAAAAAAGTAGAATAAAATCAATATATTCTATAAATTTTTATATATATATATATATATATATATATATATATATATATATATATATATATAGCATAATTACAGAACGTGATCAGTATATTGAGTTATAGTGAAGATAGCAGTATATATATATATATATATATATATATATATATATATATATATACAGGGATATATATTAGAGGTAAAAATGGAATTGGTCCAGCTGGAATTTGACATTTAACTGTCTCCAAGTTCCGGCTGAAACCGTGAATTGGGCCACTCATACTTCCTGAGAAAGTACTGTTGGAAGGGATTTATTTTACATAACCCATTACCCATATTTCAACAGAATATAATAGTATTGTATAGCAATTTGTGCATTCTACACAGTGTATATATTTACAGTATAGCACAAACACTGTGTAAGAGTGTATTATATACTACAGTATGTTATTTGAATAAAGTTTACTCAAATACCTCAAAATATAGGATAATAAACCTTCAATAAACTGACATTTAACTCCAAAATTATATACATATATATATATATATATATACATATAATATATATATATATATATATATATATATATATATATATATATATATATATATATATATATATATATATATTATATATATACATATATATATATATATATATATATATATATATATATATTATATAGTATATATATATATATATAGTATATATATATATATATATATATATATATATATATATATATATATATATAGGTGTATATATATATATATATATAAAATATATATTGCAAATGGAGTACACTTAATTTTTCAAACCCGCAGAGGTGCTTGGTGCGCGGAGCAGTTAAAGTTAGCAACAGACCTCTGGTTTGAATATTTGGCCAATCCGTGGCGCGTGCAAATGCGTCTGCTCAGCCACAAATAACTTCTCGAATACTGCTAATCTCACCAGAATGTATAAAGTTGATAATAATCGTCTCAAAATATTTTCTTGCTTATTAATAAAGAAGATATCTTTTGGGCTGGAAGATGGGCAATAAGTTCTATGAATCGCTACTTCAGCGCCAGGAATAAAATTCACTTTTTCTGACAGAATCGCCTGTGAATTGGGGTCGTTGATATGCCAAATCTTTTTTGAGGAAACTTTCCCCAAGACTCACTTGTTTCACGGCTTGGATCTTTCACTCTTTTGGGGTTTCCTCTGTTCTAAAAAATACAGGACTATCCAAATTTTTGATTTCCAGATATTTCGGCAGATAATTTTATATGTATTTATTATGAAGGGGCGTTGTACTGTTTTTGGTGTACTACCTCGTTTCATTTTTCTGTGGCATATTTTACACTTTATTAAAGATTTTGTAACATTAATAATAAAAAATCTTTTACGAATGATGGTATTTTAAAACAATTTTGTGAGGTTATTATGACAAACCGCAGCTTCAATGAATAAATTTTTTGTTAATATATATATATATGTTATATAGTATATATATATATATAAGTATATATATAGCAGCATATATAAGTATATGTATATATAGTATATATATATATATATATAAGTATAAAGGGGTATATATATATATATATATATATATATATATATATGCGGGTATATATAAATTTTCCTTATATTGAAAGTTATATATGATTTTATTTACATTTCTTTATAGTTAAAGAAAGCTCTCCATTAGAAATTCCGTTCCGGCTTCGGATTTTTTCGGACCTGGCTAATCTCCCGGTTCCGGCCGGAACCGTACCTCTAGTTCCGGCACTAATATATATATAAAGAGAGGAGGAGATACATATATATGTAAATATAGCAGATGTTTTAAAAGTATATAAAAAGTGTATAAATATTTTTGTATATATATATATGCAGCATTTATATCTGTATATTTGTTAAGTTATATATATATATATATATATATATACATATATATATATATATATATATATATATATATATATATATGAAAATGCTTAATGGTCTATATAAAAAATGTAAGAAAAAGAGATATATATATATATATATATATATATATATACAGTATAAATGAAATATGTGATACATATGATGAGGGCACCGTTGAAAGGCACTCCTGTTGGCTTATGGAGTGTGAGGGTGAGCTGAAACTTTCCTCAACACCTCAACAACAAATTGTTCGTCCCTATCGCGCCAGTTTATTACTTTCCTCTTTCATCACAAATTAGACTCACATTACACAATCACACGCGTTTTATACCACCTTACAAATGGCTACAACCAGGGATGGCACTTGCGATTTTTTGATTTTTTAAAAGAACGCTGGGGATTTTTTGATTTTTTTGATATTTTTGATTTTGGATTTGTATCATCGCCAAATAATTTGCAAGTTGAAATTATATATCGTGACGTTACGAATCTGAAAAATAAAAAAAATAAAAAAAAGCGTATTTTTGATTTTTTTTAAAAAAATCAAAAAAAATCACTAAAATTGCCATCCCTGGCTACAACTCTTATAGCTTAGGAAAGGACGCTGAAGTCGGCTGCCAAAGATAATTCTCATCCACTGCTCTGCATATCATTCCCAGGGGCTGGTGACTCCGGTGATGGAGTTAGCACCGCCCCACTAATTTTACGATTTGCTCAATTACACGGTTGTTATTCTTTATTAATTTTTCTAACCATTATTATAATTTAAATTAGTTGCATTCTATCCCTTCCACTAGGCCACATCAGTAGTATAGAAGAAATGGTAGGAGGAAGCTACAAGGCAATATGTGCAACATTTTGCAACATTCGATTTTTCAAGCTTGACATGACAGGGATGAGTTTCCAAGGTAAGAGAGGCCGTATATAAGGCCTGGAAGACCGTTTTCGGAGGCCTTTGAGCTTTTGAAAGGTAGGAAATTCCAAGTCATGTCGTCTGCTGACTTGGAAATTTCCATCACTTCGTTAGATTTTGACACTTGATGTGTCAAAGTTAGGGTTTCTAAGGTGGGTGAGACCGTTTTGGTGGTCAGGATGACCGTTTTCTGAGGGTTTTAACTTTAAATTTTGGGTTAAACCGCCAAATTTTTTTTTTTTTTTTTTTTTTTTTTTTAATTTCTAGAAAGTTTCAAATGATCACTAGACCATTTCTAATATTCCAATCGATTTATCGTTACCTTTTACCCCTAAATCGATATTTAAATAGTTTTTCTATGTGCTCTGGTTTACTTATTATATTGAAAAACATAATCGATAGAAAATAATTACTATTATTTACACTCACTCGATTTAATCGGTAGTAGGAGAAGGAAATGGTTGGTTTAAAAATCAGAAATCAGTATTCTTATGACGTCATTAATGCCCGCTCCTTTTTTATTTCCCCCTCCAATTAGAGGAGATCTAGTTAACGTGTTCCCCTCAAACCTACTACCTCAACAGCTGGTAGTGACATCTTACCTGAGCCGCAGTTGCACGCAGCAGCGCCTCATGCAGGGAGCGCTGAGCCCCAGAGGTAGGAAATGGCCACAGATTGACGAAAAATAAATAGCCGACAGGCCTCGGAGAATGCATCAGAATTAAAGAGATCCAGAGGACTTTAGAGGGGTTGAGTCTTTGTTTATATAAAAACGTATATTTTATTTGTTATAAGCCTAAGAAGACATGTATGAAATACATGAAATGCGTAATTCTCTCTATTTAATCTGTTATTATTTAAAAATTTAAACTTTTTAACTGTTTTAAAACAAATTTGCCATTTTCTTTTAACGTTTTTTTTAAAGAATTAAAAGAAATTATTTCAATAGTTCTCTTTCATTTTTTTTTTTATTTCTCTCTCTTATTTTTTATTTTATAATTTATTATTTATGTCAAAACATTTTCTTTCTTCCTGCTCTCGAATGAATAGATCATTATACAGTTTCACGCTGCTATTTAGCCAAGTTTATCGTCGTCTATGTCAATATTTCAAGTGCGGGCTGGAGACCCCCTTGATGTGCAATGCTATTTAAGTCCACATATATGAGATGAGTACCCTTATATGAAGGATATATTACTGAGTGTTCAGCTTTCTACGTCCATATTAATTTGTTGTGAAGGGGCAAGCATCCCCCCTGTGGTGGCTCACCATAATTTAACACCAGGGCTTCCAGCCAAGGTGATAACTTATATGATAGGTGTCCTGGCCCAACCCAATACTATATCAAAGTCCCCATCGCGCTCAAGGCGCCAAGATTCAATTTTTAAGGGGCTTACATCTCGACAGGGATGCCTCACATAATAACACTTGGTTCGTCTAGCAATATATACCTCAATATGATAGAGGTATACAAAGTTTCAGTCATTTTTCAAGTCACAATATTTCAGTTTGGGAGCTTGTCCGCACAGAGCTGGAAAACCTAGACAACCTGTAGTGACGGTCTCACCTTAATAACCATCTTTCGTGATATACGGACTCAAGAACCCATATAAAACAACACCAATATTGTTGTATACGACTGTTTGATTAACCACGGAGCTCTCCGCACCAGCTCCAGGCGCCGTGCGGAAGCCAAGCTACTCAGATTCCAATACTAACTCTTTCTGATAATTCAATCTAGATCCTCCACGAAACTTTCATGCCAAATTACGAACACTTTGTTTTTAATGGGGTGGGTCCCTTCCAACGCGGTGGGGACCCGAGGATGGGACGTAAATTATCGTATTACAATGGTGATATGTCACCAGCTAACACGCCCTCCAAATTTGTAGGCACAGATTACGACAACTCTAACCTCTTAAATATATATCGGAGGCAGCAGGAAGTGAAGGATGAGCCGGGAGCCCTTAAAATTAGTTCACTTACATATAGTATAGGTATATAATATTATATATATATAATATATATATATAATATTATAGATATATATATAATAATATTATATATATATATGATAGTATATATATATAATATATAAATATTAAAGGATTATAGGGTAATATATAATATAAATATATATATATATATTAGTATAATAATATATATATACCTCACAATATATACAGGAGTCGGGCGAGTCACTGTGTACTGTTCTGATTTCCTCATAGGACTCTACTCTTCGAGTACTTAATATAATAAATAAGTAATATGAATATAATATAATAATAATGAATAATAATAAATAATAGATTAATATATAATATAATAATTAATAAATAATAAGATAATAATAAAAAAATAATAATAAATAAATAATAGATAATTAATAGATTAATAATAATAATAAAATAATAAATAAAATTAATAATAATAATAATAAAATAATAATAAATAAAATAAATACATATATAGACTAGCTCAGGCCACACAAGAGATAGACTTCGCCCTTTCAGATCTCCTGGACTGTTTTTTAAGTTCAAAATGCTATACCACAAACATTACGCAATGATGTCGCGACTTGAGACTGACTCACTCCCCTATTTCTTCTATCTTCTTCTCTTCTCTTCTCTTCTATCTTCTTTTTCTTCTTCTTCTTCTTCTTCTTCTTCTTCTTCTTCCTTTACAAATATCACACCCTATATATAATGCTTAAAAAAGAATTAATAGAGTAATTAAATAATAATAAATAATTAATAATAATAGAATAATAATAATAATAATAATATAAAATAATAATAATAATAATAATAATAATAATTAATATATATATAATAATTAATAATAAAATAATAAATATTAAATAATAATAAATATAATGATAACAAAGAGTAAATGAAGTAATAATAATAACATACAGACTCGTTCACTCAGGTGAAGCAGGAGCTGGGAGTCGAGAACCGCGGCCGGAAGTCGGACAGTCGAGTCGAGCCGGAGTCCGGAGTCGTAGGTCGGCTCAAAAAATGAATCCTTCTACGAGATTCAATTTTTTTCGAAAAAGCGTAATAATAATGAAATAATAATAATGTGAGTATGCGTTTATGCGCACGCGCAAGCGCGCATATTAATAAAATAATTACGAAATACTAATACATTTCAATATATTCTCTATCTACAAAAACATGGCGTTCTTATCAGTTCTTAAGCCTAAAGCTGATAAGAATACGCTACACCCACATATCCAAAGTGCAGTTTGGATAATGGTTGGAATTACTTATGCTGGTAAAGTAAGGTTTTATGTTGAGATTACTTAGTTTACATAGATTTAAAATTTATATATTTCTTTATAGTTAGTTTCTTCGTTATAGTTGTCACAAACTGGTTGATAGCGGATTGGCAACATTTATCTTGTAGTTATGGGTTAAAAAAAAAAAAAAAACCTTCTAAAGGTAAAAATACAAAATTTTAGCAAATATACTTTTTCGGTGAAAGATCTACTGAATAGCCATCTAATATATATATATAATAGTATATATATAATAGTAATATTAATATATATATATATATATTATATAACAATATAATAAAGGTTTAAGTATAATAGTTATATAAATGCTATACGATACATATATATCGTATATATATTTTATATAATTATTAGTAATAATATATATATATAAGTTACTATACTATAATATGAATAACACTAATAATAATAATATAATATCAATAAAATAATAATAATAATAAGATTAAGAATACACTAATTAATAATAATAAAATTAATCAATAATGAATAATAAAATAATATTAAAAACGTTCAAATTGAGATATGAGAGAAATCTATGATGGTATAGAAATTTAATAAATCGAGGAAAACGTATTTTCGTGTAATCCTCAAAAAGTCGTCACACTTTGTCATATCCACTGGACGTTGTAAATCAACTCCAGATTATTTGCTAAAATATATAATATAAAATAGGTACAAGAAATCTAATAACATATATGGAATTCGCGTATAAAATTGGTATGGAAAATGATTTTTTTTTTTTTAATATCGTTTCAAAACTTAGATAGGTACATAGAAACTAATAACACACTATCCACACTCAGTGAGTATGAAATTTGTTACGAAAAAAAAGGATTTTTTTTATGCTAAAAATAACTAATATCTCAAAAAATGATTTTTTATTTAATTTTTTAGTGAGCACTCGAGCTGACGGTGGGACAGAGGGGAGAGCTGAAGTCCCCTCTCGTCCCCCAGGAGGCGAGGAACCCCGACTCATTTAGCATCTTGCTCGGTTATACCCTAGGTTCACTATACTTAATATTAGAATGTCTAGGCGTACTTCTCTTAGGTTCACCATATATATAGAGTATATAGAATATATATATATAAATAAGTATAAGGTGAGTATAATATATAGTATAAAATAATATATATAGATATTTATATAGATATATATAATACGTATTCGTAATATAATTTATTATATTATTACCACATATACTACAATATATAATGAATAACCCTAAAAACTAGAAAACAAAACTAAAAGGCCTTTATGTATTGAAAAATAAGGCAACTAAAATATTAACTATCACTTTCTCTTTAAGATATCAAAAAGCCTATTCTAGTTTTCTTGATCGGCATATACATAAGCCAGACAATTAAGATAAAGGAGCACTAATGATGAAAAAAGAAGTAGAGTAAATTAGCCCCTATTTAGTTGAGTAAGCCGGAAAAGCGCCTATTATTAAGTTATGTATGAGTGAATCGAGATACAGTTTTTACCCTATAGGCAGAATGCCAATTCATCGCGCTCATCATTGTATTTGTATGAGTCGACCATATTTACTAGTAGAATAAGGGCTATTTTTCTTATGAAGTCGCGAATTTAGGTTCATTGTTGTGGCATGCAGAGAGTCAATCAATAAAAAATTAATATTATAAAAAAAATATGATATATATATTTAATATGATTATTTATTTTCATCCCACCAAAGTTTATATACATGCTGTAGATTATTTTTTACTATAAACAGAGATACGCCATCATTACATGCTTACATATCATCGAGGAAACGCCACTGATATTTAGTAATAGTATATAGATATAAATAGTAATAGGCTATATATAATAATATACTAAATATATTTATAATATTACTAATATATATATAATTATATATATATATAAATACTATACATAATAGTATATACCCTCTATATATACTACTATACTATATTAATATATAATATTATATTATAATAATACCCCAGAATTATATAATATATACTCACTCAGTTCCCTATATACATTATTCAGGTTTTTATCGTCGGATGACCCTGGTTGTAGATTTGTGCAACACACAAACGATACATACAACTGGCTACTGTAGCAACTGTGTTTATTTATTATTTTATTCCGAAATAATTTATAATCTAAACTCAGATTAATTTGAGTTAAATTAAATTTATATGATTTAAAAAATAAAAAACTAAATTGAAAGGGCCCCAAAAAATAAAATTTTTTAGTTAATGTGAATAACAAAAAGAAAAAAACAAAAAAAAAAAAAAAAAAAAAGGGGTCATTTACAAATTAATTGAAATTAGAGTTTAAAATCATTTTGCGCAATTAATCAATATATTTATTAAAATGAGTTTTGCAAAATTTGTGCAAACGATGATCAATTCGACATTATCTAACGAGAAAAATTCGTAATGGGACAATAATCGAGATGCGCGAGCGCTATTCGATCCTACGGATTTGTTTCAAGAAAATACAACATTAAGCTGATCTATACGGCAGAACACATTTTGAACACACTATTATCTATTGTTTTTTTTTTGCTTTTCAGCTCTCCATTCTATAAGTTATACACTCAGTTTGTGATCTGAAATGACACTCATAATAAGGTATTATTCATTGGCTCAACATATTTCGTAATTGGAAAACAATTTCCTAATCTCAACACTAGAAGAAACTTAACTCAAATTTAGGTCGAGAAACAGCTAAATTTTGACTGAATCACATTTTTCTCAGCTCTCTTTCACAGATATATTACATATTAAATAATAACATAAAACTTAACATGTTAACTATCGAAAAGATAGATATCAATTGAAGCTCTTAATATCGTAAAATAGGTACATAACTACCAAAAATGAAATAACACTTTTATTGTACATTACAGTTCATTTATATTTTTCCTATGTGTAATGTTTAACTTTCATGTCATTATATTCAGTAACCTCACATTTTAAAGTTTAATGTGACGGAATGACATCTCTTTGCTACTCGCTTGTGAATCGCGTTTCATTGGGTGCGATTCTCTTGTGTCACGTCCCTCGCAATAGTCCGCTCGAAGACATGGAGGAAATGTGTTCATTTAGCCTTGGATACCTTCTTTCCATTTAAGATACTATCTTGATGAAATCACTGGCACCAATGTTCGGTCTGCTACGACGCCACTTAATTGTCAAGTGGAGAAGATTTACACTAGGCTGAAGAATGTATTGGAAATATGGATTCTTGTAGTGACATGTTGCACCTAATTGACGAAATGACGTTTCTAGAAGTGTAATGTATCCACAATATCAACGTAATTATCAACCCTACGATTTCCTAGAAACATGAACAACATCTTTAAATGCTTTCCATGCTTCTTTCTCATGGCCAGCAAGAACTAGCTCAAAGTTAACATCCTTAAAAGTTTACGAATTTGCGGCCAACGAAGGATGGTGCCTCTTAACTTTAGCATTGAAGTACAGTATTTTAATTTGAGCTCTCGCTCTATAAGTACTTTGAAACGGAAAAAACGCGTTCCCATTCTGGTGTCTGATTCCGCGTTTCAGAAATTATTTTCTATAGTAGTCCAACGTGTATATGGATAGTGTATAAGTGGTGCAAAAAACGAAATAATTGTTTGTTATAAATAAAAGAGTTGTGCTTTACCAGAAGAAGATTCGGGGGTTGGAGTGCTGACAATCTTGTATTTCTCACCTGGCGAAGAGAGTTTTGTTAGGCTTTAGAGTCTTTTAGACTCACGAGATCTTGACTGTCTCAAGTATACGTTAAGAGAGACACTCTTTAATCTCGCGAATATGACTCTCGGCTTTACGTCCAAAAGTATAACTGACGAGAACATGTCATACAGTTATACTTTGAGTGAATATCAACAAGTCATAGTCATATGCCTTTCAACAGTGAACAATTTTAGCACACTCAATGACCTCTTTCATAGTCTCACAACTAGAAGGAGGACCCACCTCATATATGTGTGTGCACTCTCACGTGGTATTTTTAATTATATAAAAGTTCTCTGCGATAGAGAGAGAGAACTTTCTGATTTGAGTACAGTGTACAATTCTAATTATAAATAAGGTGCCACAAATGATAGTCAAAATATTGAATTCGAGTAGGAGAAAGATGCCAATATACTTTAGCAGCAATGACACACTGTTTATTAAAACTATAATATTTTATGATATAGAAGTATTTAAGAAAGATTTTAAGTGACACGAGCTCACTGCACAGACATCGAAAGTTAGGCGATTTTCGAGATTCGCACAGATCTTCTGTCTCTCACGTATATTCTAAATCGGCTTATGATTACATCAATTACAGAGAAACCATATGTTACATAACTATTATACTAAGAACAGTGTCACTCCAACCACCTTACAAAGAGAATTTCAATATTCGAAAAATATGAGTTATAGTATATCAAGATCGCTGTGTATTACTCTATAATGGTAGGCATGCACACACGTAGACATTTAAGGATGTATTCTTAGAGCTAGATTCCTCTAGTGGACTTATATATATGAGCACGTCACAAAATATAGCTTAGTGAGTTTAGTGTAGATAGATCTAGGTAGTCGAATTAAGAGTCTATATTAACCTCATCGAGATTGGAGCATGGTTAGCACAGACAAACCACTTATTATTAGTGTAGAGACGTGTCAGAAGAAGTCTCGAGCGCTTTCTAGCTAACTAACATAGCTCTAGTATATCTACTATGTATATGCAATCAAGCAGCGCAATCACACACGAAAAGAGGGTGAAAATCATACACAAAATATCCAACACTCACAGACATACAACTGACTACAACAAGTTTTAGTAACTAGGAGCACGAGAAAAACTATATATATGGAGCCACAAAAAACCCTAATATGCATGCAATGGAGTGGAGTATGGAAAATTATATTATGACTGTCTGACGGCATTAAACCTATAGGGTATAATTATCAGTCGTCACTAATAATATATGTTATTACTAATCCACTATGCTCACATGCACTAAAGGTAGATCTAAAATCATGAATAATCCAGTATAGTATATTTAGAACACTTCACGAACTCAGACTACTACGAGCGTCTCAGAAATTGTCTTTAACATGAATAATAGAGAAGCTCCCATACCAAATCATTGGAATGCCCAATAATGACATATGATTTAACGTTATAAATAGTATTGATATTATTGTATCTCGAATAACACTCGTGTATTAAATTGTAGGCAGCACAGCATCAAGTATTGTCGCAGACTAGATGTGCACACGTAAAGCGCTCCACAAGATGACTTTGTCTACGTGCTCTTCCATTAACAGTAGCATACCAAATTGTGACTCAGAAACTAGTGTAATATTAGCTACATTGTTAGGTAATATGGAAGAGTGAGATCACTCGAGAGCTCGTTATTAATATATGAGACCAGGAAAAAATATACACATAGTACTAGCTATCTATATCACACAACGGTCAACAAGAAACAGTGTCTCATGAGACCTGAATCTTTATAACAAATGTGCTTCTTCAGTTACATCAATAATATAATTAATCTATTTAAAATTAAATGAAGAAGGTAAATGATATCCGTATGTAATATTTATAGTTAAAATGAATCATATTCCATTTGCCTAAACCAAGATTTATCTCTATCCATACGATACGATACCTATCGGTATGTACATCCTAATTTATATATATATTTATATATAAATTTATTATATTTATATATATATATATATATATATATATATATATATATATATATATATATATAATTGAATGAAAATAAAATTTTAAAATTATTTATAAATTTTCTACTTTACACACACACACATATATATATATATAAATATATATATATTATATATATAATATATATATATATATATATATTATAATATATTAATTATTAATATTATATATAATATATATAATATTATATTATATATAATTATATTAATATATATATAATATATATATAAATAATATAAATATTATATTAATATTATATATTATATTAATTAATATTATATATATATTAATATAATATATATAGTATATATATATAATATATATATTATATATATATATAAGTTATATATATATTATTATTATATATATACTATATTAATTATAAAATAATAAAATTGCTAATATTAAAAATTTTAAAGTGATATAATAAAAATAATAGAATACATATAATTATATAATATATAATATAATATTATTATATAATATATATATTATATATATATATATATTATATATATATATATTAATATTATTAATATATATATATTAATATATTATATATATATAATATCATATATATACATATATTATATATATATATATATATACATATATATATATATATAATTATATAAAATTATATATATTATATATATAATATATTATTTATAATTAATAATATTATATATATGATTCTATTATATAATTAATATTTTAATATTATTATATATTATAATATATATTTAATTATATATATATTATAACATAATATATATATATATAATTAATTATATATATATAATATTATATATTATATATATTATATATTATATATATATATAAAATATGATTAATTATATATATATATATAATATATTATTATATAATATATATAATTATATTTAATAATAATTATATAATATTATATATATGATATATATATATTATTATATTATATAATTATATTTAATATACTTATATATATTATATTAATTTAATATAATATTAATATATTATTATATATATTATATACTAATATTATATATAATTATTATATATATTAATATAAATAATTATATTAATATTTAATATTTATTAATAACAATGAAAAATACACTAGCATATTACAACATCGTTATACTTAATAAAGAAAATATTAAAACTGTGAAATTTCCTTTGGATAGGTGAGTATATAGTATATATATAAATAATCAAGAGTTGGAATAAAATATAGTGATTATAATAATTAAAACATAATAAAAT
>JABUQX010105835.1:45000-57500 GCA_015478945.1 Trachelipus rathkii | reverse complement strand
AAGTTAAGTTACTTAACTTAACTTAAACTTAACTTAAACTTAACTTAAACTTAACTTAAACTTAACTTAAACTTAACTTAAACTTAACTTAACTTAAACTTAACTTAAACCTAAACTTTTAAACCTCCTAAACTTAAACTTAAACTTAAACTTAACTAACTTAAACTTATACTTAAAATCTTAACTTAACTTAACTTAACTTAACTTAACTTAATTTAACTTAACCTAACTTAACTTAACTTAACCTAACCTAACCCCGTATTGTGGCCAGATTTTTGCAGTTAAAAAAGCTGTTAAAAAAAAATTTATATAAAGTAATTAAAATATTTTTTACTGACTAATAACTTGAAATTAAAATTAAAATAAAATTAAAATTATTTATCAGATCCAAATTACTATTTTAATATAAATAATAGAAAGTATATTTAAAAAAAACATTAGTTGAGGCTAAAAAAAAAAATTCTAGTTTGTTCTGTTTGTAGAAAAATAATTGAAATTTAATTAATAAGAATCTTTGAAAATAGCTGAAAGATGGTCGAAAGCAATGGATATTTCATCGTAGTAAATCACAAGGAGAATTTTCTCTTCGCATGCTTCTAGGGGCTGGGAAACACCTTGTTGCCTTTTTGATTTTTTCTTCCAAGAATCCCTGCAATTTGGAAACTAAGGAAAGCTGTGGTGAAGGCCTAAACAAGCCGGCAAAGTGAAAAGGGAAAGTTGCTCGAGTTTACATTGCTATGCCTCGGATACAACGGAATCAAAGGTTGAAAACTAAGCACAACAGATTCTGGAGGAGAAGCACCTGACAAACACAGCCTAACAGGATGGATGGTGAAATTTTTAAGAGAAAAACATCCTGAATTAGATAAGAAATGTACCGTTGGCCCACAAACATCTCATTTCTTTAAGTGGCAAAGTCTTTCGCAATAAAAAAATTTACTTCTTTGGATTTCGCACCACGAGACAGACCTCCACTGTGCGTATACAATCCAATGTTAGTATATATATATAATTAAATATATATATATATATATATTTTATATGCGCTGTATATATGTATATATAAACATAAAAACTTCATATTTATATATGTATATGTATTTTTCAATTATATATATATAATATATATATATTTTTTTATTTATTTTTTCTTAGCACCATATCCCCGCCATGACTGCATGGAGTGGTGTCGTTCTGCAGAAAGAATTCTTCATACCAATACCACCGTACACGGGAAGAGAGAGAAAAAAAATGGTAAAAGAGGTTCCCAGCCCTTGAACCATGCAATGAAAATTTTTCAACATCCAGCCACGCGCCGAAATATCCATCCATATTCGACCCAAAACTCACCCTAGCACAATAACTCAATAATTTCTCACACTCAAAAATAATATTTAGTTAACTATAGTTTATATTTAAAATAACGTTCCAAATTTTTCTTGTTTACATGCCTATTTTAGGTGCTCAAAAGCATATTATTTTATTAAAAATGAATTAAGAGGACCTGGACAGATAATTTTGTTTCTCCCCTTAAGTTTTTAAAATTATTTTTGGATTATCTCCAAAATTTTGATTTTAATTTCAAATATGTGTTCGATTCAATAAATATTTTAAATATATTCGTAAGTTTTATAAATTTTCTCCGCTACTTCTAAACAATAATTTAGCTTCAATTCATTCTTCAACATACAATACACTTTCCTTAGAGGTAAAAACTATTTGAGGCTTTCTTTAGTAGCTCTTCTGAAGTTTTCAGTCCTCTTCAATCTGTTTCCAATCCCTTCTCTTGCTCTTCTAGTTTCTTCCTTCCCAGCTGTTTTCTATGTATATATATATATATATATATATATATATATATATATATATATATATATAGTTTATATATATATATATATATATATATATATATATATATATATATATATATATATATATAATATAGTATTAATATTATATATATATATAATATATAGATATATTATATATATATATATATATAAAATATATAAATATATATATATATATAATTATATAATATATATATATATATATATATATATATATATATATAATATATATATATATATATATATATTATATATATATATATATATATATATATATATTATATTAGTGCGTACCTATAAAGATTATTACTTGGGTAGATGATATATTATATATATATATAATATATATGTATATATATATATATATATATATAATATATTATATATATTCATTATATATATATTTATATATATATATATATATAGTATAGAGAGAGAGAGAGAAGAGAGAGAGAGAGAGAGAGTATTCAAAATTCTTTTTTTCAAATTTCTTCGTACGTTTTCGCCAGAACGAAAAGTTTCGTTCACGTGGATTCTCGTATTTTTTCATTTCGTACAGCAAGTAATATGTTTGGCCTGGTCCTGTATATATTATATGTAATATGAAAATCTATGTACCGCTAGCCTAAAATTTTACTCTTAGAACAGAGTAGCGAAGGGCAATTTCCTAATTAATTTTTATTATTAATTTGCTATGTCTAATGTAGTTGTTTATTTAAAATTATTTTATAAATCAGTTTCTTTTTTCTCTTTCAGGGCATGATCCAATTTTTGGGTTTTTGGCTGGGGCTGATCCCAGTTTTCAGCCCCACCTAAAAATGGACATAAAATTCGGAATTTTCAGCCGATTTTGACTATATAAACACCAAAATTTAGCTTTTTTTCTCTAAAACGTTGTTTTGCGGTGTTTTTCTGTGACTGTAGTCATAACTTCAGAATTTTCAATTTTTCAAAATCCATGTTTTTGACTATTTTCATATCAACTTTCAGATTTTTTTGCGAAATGACTTCAAACTTGAAATATGCATAGATGGGTCCATTACCTACAATAAATACGTATTACATTTTCGAATTTTTTAGTTTTGTGCTCAGCGTTGTCCAATTTCCAAACCCATTTTTTTTTAATTTGAAAAGTGAAAAATTGACATATTTTTTTTTCTACCCATCCGATCAACATCAAATTTTCAGGGCTTGTATAGTCGGGCAAGATGCATCTTTTTACTTAAATAATTTTTTTGTATACTCAATTGAAAATTTTTAAAAAATTTAAAAAAATTTTTAAAAATTTTTCAAAAACTTTTTTTGAAAATTTGTTCCAAGAACAAATCCAAACCTATTGCATATACAAAAAAATTATCTAAGTAAAAAAGATGCATCTTGCCCGACTATACAAGCCCTGAAAATTTGATGTTGATCGGATGGGTAGAAAAAAAAAAATATGTCAATTTTTCACTTTTCAAATTAAAAAAAATGGGTTTGGAAATTGGACAACGCTGAGCACAAAACTAAAAAATTCGAAAATGTAATACGTATTTATCGTAGTGTAATGGGACCCATCTATTGCATTATTTCGAGTTGAAGTCATTTAGCAAAAAAAATCTTGAAAAGTTGATATGAAAAAGTCAAAAAACTGTATTTTGAAAATTGAAAATTCTGAAGTTATGACTACAGTCACAAAAAACACCGGAAACAACGTTTTAGAGGGCAAAAAAAAAAGCTAAAGTTTGTTGAGATATGATTGTTTTTTTTTTGTTTTTTGTGTGTTATATATAGTCAAAATCGGCTTGAAAAATTCCGAATTTTAAAGTTCCATTTTTAGGTGGCGGCTTGAAAAAACTGGATCAGCCCCAGCCAAAACCCAAAATTGGATCATGCCCCTTCATAATTAAATTGTAGTAGTTTATGTTAAATTTACCATTTAATTATTGTATCCAAAAGACTCAAAAAATTGCTGGAGGAGCTACCTACCCTACCTACCCTATGTATACGCCCCTGCATATATAATATATATATATATATATATATATTATATATATAATATATATATATATATTATATATTATATATATTATATATATTATATATATATAAATATATATAATGTTTATATATATATTATATATATATATATTTGTATATATATATATATATATATATATATATATATATATATATATTGTAAACTTTTTACTTTTTTCATTCCAACTTACTTTATAAAAGAACAGATTATAAAAGTTACCCTTAAATTTAGACTTTTAGTATAACTATTATATTATCATTTTATGTACAAATATTGACGCTGTTCTATTATTTAAGTTACCCGTGTAACGAAGCTTTAAGATGTTTCCATAAAAGATTCTATTTTATTATTTATATAAAAGAACAGTGATTTTATTTGGAATATTAAATGTATATACAAATTAGAATATTAGAAAGAATACATTTAAAACATTTTGAGCTTCGCAATGATAAAGATTTGAAAGACGATTTGCCTTCTTAAATGTTGCGTATTTGAATCAATGATTTGCCTTCTCAGAATGTCACGTATTCAAATATTCCATTTTACTTAATTAAGAAATTAGACAATAAAAGATTATTGATTTAATGAATATGTATATATATAATGTATAATATTATTATTAAGATATGTTTAAGTGTTTAAAATTAATTAAATAAGCCTAAATTAGTTTAAAAGCTTTTCGTTGTTTTCTTGAAGAATTTAAGATTGTGACGTCAACAAAGCGTTGTGACGTCATCAAAGCATCGTTTTTGATTTACCTTCCATAAATGCTATTTAAAGTTTTACAAGGCTTAGATAATTGGTTTTAATATTTAAATAGTAGTAATTAGTCATTTTCAGTTGTCCATAAAGGAATATTAATGATAAGAATAATATTAGGCGTTATAACGTTTCTTTTAAGATTGTAAATAAATGCATTTTTCTTAGCTATTAAATATAAATTAGTTACCCTTTATTTTCAAGGAAGTACGAATAATTTTGACTTATTTTAATAGAATTAATTTCTTTAGATTGTACAAATAACATTTAAGAATCGTTTCATTTTAGTTCGTAATTTACTTGTTTAAACTTCTTGGACGAATATAAGAGGCACGAGATTTGAGGATTTCAGAGAAAGCAAAGCTCTCTCACAAAGGCAACTGTAGCCAAGCTACCTTAGAGCGACCTTAGTCTCTCAGCCGAACCTTTCCAGGACTCTCAGCGGTGTCTGGAGTTCAACCCCTACTCACTCAGTGGATCTGGTGAGAGGTCCCAATAGATAGTCTCGGCTATCTGGCCTTCTGCCTCCCCCGAACTCAGTGGTACTGGTTCCCAACTCATTGGGAGTTCCAGGACTCTCGCGGTGTCTGGGGTTCAACCCCTAACCTCACTCATGATCTGCGTGAGAGGTTCCCAATAGATATCTCGGCTATCTGGCTTCTGCCTCCCGAACTCAGCGGTGCGGTTCCAACTCATTGGAGTTTCCAGGACTCTCAGCGCGTCTGGAGTTCAACCGCCTACTCACTCAGTCGATCTGCGTGAGAGGTCCCAATAGATAGTCTCGGCTATCTGGCCTTCTGCCTCCCCCGAACTCAGCGGTGCTGGTTCCCAACTCATTGGAGTTCCAATCCTATACACTCAGCGGTGCTGGTGTTAGGTTCCCTCCCGTACATTTAACGAATTAAGTCTTTACCGTATTCAGTCCTTAGATTTTGGTTCAAAGAGTTATTGTTGGGCCTGTGTGTCGAACTTGTTCATGCTAACTCCGAAGTCACCATCTTGCCTGCTCATTCGAGGCCACGCGTCACATTTTGTGCATTAAAATCTTACCTGAAGTACTACGCTACCGATTATGTCTTATTAATTTTTCTGTTAAAGTTGAATAAAGTATTATGTTTCAATAAAATCATTGTTAATAAAGAGTTTGCTTATCCTGTCACCTGGAAATTGTCTTGTCTTAATATTAATAACTTACAAATTGGTGGCAGTCTCGTTGGGACAATCGCACAGAAGACAATTTCACAGTATTAGCTTTGCTAGACAGGTGACAGGTCGTTAATAATAAAATTCATTAGTAAAAATAATATCAATAGTAAAAGATAACCTTTTCATAATAAAAGTGACTGTTGTTAATTAATTTTTTATTAGTAGACAATCGCACAGTATTAGCTTTGCTAGACAGGTGACAGGCAGTAAAATAACTTTTATATAGCAAAATTAACGTCAATAATAAATGTCAATAATAAAAAGTAACGTTAATAATAAATTCAATAGTAAACTTGTATTAAAGATAAATAAAAATGTCAATAAATCAAAGACTATTAAAGAAATTTCAAAGGAAATTACTGCTAATGATAGTAATTAAAATCATAACAACACTTCAATCAAATAATGATAATGATCTTGTTAATAATCTTAATGAAAATGATATCCTTTTTAAAGCACTAGTTCATAAATACTTGAGGAAATTAAGAATTGTTCATGCACGAAAAAGAAATATGATAATAGTTTTTCTAAATGAGACTGAGCCTTTTCAAGGAAATAAAAGAAAAAGAAAGAAAAAGAAGTCTGTCCAAATAAACGATAGTAATAGTAGTCATACTAATAATGATAATATTGAGAATAATGATTTTAATGATATTGATAATATAAAGAATAATGGTAATATAGACAATACTGAAGAAGATTATAATATTAAAAGGCATAAATATGATAATTATATTTTCTATAGTGATGATGAGGATTATAATAATAACATTAGTGATAACAATAATATTCATAACGTTTATAGACATAATGGTAATGGCATAGATGATGATAAAAGTTGCGAGATAAACACAAATATTCGTGATGGCGTTGAGGATATTGATAAAAATAATGATAATAGTATTAATTGTAGTAATAATAGCAGCATTAATGTTAATAATAAAAGCGAAATCTGTTACAGTAAAGGTAAATCAGTAAACAATTTTTCCTTCTTAAATCTTTACTTGGAACAGGAAAAATTGTTTACTGATTTACCTTTACTGCAACAGATTTCGCTTTTATTATTAACATTAATGCTGCTATTATTACTACAATTAATACTATCATCATTATTTTTATCAATATCCTCAACGCCATCACGAATATTTGTGTTTATCTCGCAACTTTTATCATCATCTATGCCATTACCATTATGTCTATAAACGTTATGAATATTATTGTTATCACTAATGTTATTATTATAATCCTCATCATCACTATAGAAAATATAATTATCATATTTATGCCTTTTAATATTATAATCTTCTTCAGTATTGTCTATATTACCATTATTCTTTATATTATCAATATCATTAAAATCATTATTCTCAATATTATCATTATTAGTATGACTACTATTACTATCGTTTATTTGGACAGACTTCTTTTTCTTTCTTTTTCTTTTCTTTCCTTGAAAAGGCTCAGTCTCATTTAGAAAAACTATTATCATATTTCTTTTTCGAGCATGAACAATTCTTAATTTCCTCAAATAGTTATGAACTAGTGCTTTAAAAAGGATATCATTTTCATTAAGATTGTTAACAAGATCATTATCATTATTTGATTGGATTGTTGTTATTATTTTAAATACTATCATTAGCAGTAATTTCCTTTGAAATTTCTTCAATAGTCTTTGATTTATTGACATTTTTATTTATCTTTAATACAAGTTTACTATTGAATTTACTATTAACGTTACTTTTACTATTGACATTTATTATTGACGTTAATTTTTATTAAAAAAATAATTTTACTATTGAATTTTATTATTAAGGTTATTTTTATTAATAAAATTTATTACCAACGTTATTTTTGCTATTGAATTTTATTAATAACTACCTGTCACCTGTCTAGCAAATGATTCATTATTATTAACCGACCTGTCACCTCTCTAGCAAAGCTAATATTGCCTGAAATTGTCTTCTGTTGCGATTGTCCCAACTGAGACGCCACCAATTTGTAAGTTATTAATATTAAGACAAGACAATTTCCAGGTGACAGGATAAGCAAACTCTTTATTAACAGTGATTTTATTGAAACATAATACTTTATTCAACTTGTACAGAAAATTAATAAGACATAATCGGTAGCGTAGTACTTCAGGTAAGATTTTATGCACAAATGTGACACGTGACCTCAAATGAGCGGGCAAGATGGTGACTTCGGAGTTAGCATGAACAAGTTCGACACACAGACCCAGCAGTAACTCTTTGAACCAAAATCTAAGGACTGAATACGGTAAAGACTTAATTCGTTAAATGTACGGGAGGGAACCTAACACCAGCACCGCTGAGTGTATAGGATTGGAACTCCAATGAGTTGGGAACCAGCACCGCTGAGTTCGGGGGAGGCAGAAGGCCAGATAGCCGAGACTATCTATTGGGACCTCTCACCAGATCCACTGAGTGAGTAGGGGTTGAACTCCAGACGCCGCTGAGAGTCCTGGAACTCCAATGAGTTGGGAACCAGCACCGCTGAGTTCGGGGGAGGCAGAAGGCCAGATAGCCGAGACTATCTATTGGGACCTCTCACCAGATCCACTGAGTGAGTAGGGGTTGAACTCCAGACACCGCTGAGAGTCCTGGAACTCCAATGAGTTGGGAACCAGCACCGCTGAGTTCGGGGGAGGCAGAAGGCCAGATAGCCGAGACTATCTATTGGGACCTCTCACCAGATCCACTGAGTGAGTAGGGGTTGAACTCCAGACACCGCTGAGAGTCCTGGAACTCGTAATGTGAGAGACTAGGGTCGCTCTAAGGTAGCTTGGCTACAGTTGCCTTTGTGAGAGAGCTTTGCTTTCTCTGAAATCCTCAAATCTCGTGCCTCTTATATTCGTCCAAGAAGTTTAAACAAGTAAATTACGAACTAAAATGAAACGATTCTTAAATGTTATTTGTACAATCTAAAGAAATTAATTCTATTGAAATAAGTCAAAATTATTCGTACTTCCTTGAAAATAAAGGGTAACTAATTTATATTTAATAGCTAAGAAGAATGCATTTATTTACAATCTTAAAAGAAACGTTATAACGCCTAATATTATTCTTATCATTAATATTCCTTTATGGACAACTGAAAATGACTAATTACTACTATTTAAATATTAAAACCAATTATCTAAGCCTTGTAAAACTTTAAATAGCATTTATGGAAGGTAAATCAAAAACGATGCTTTGATGACGTCACAACGCTTTGTTGACGTCACAATCTTAAATTCTTCAAGAAAACAACGAAAAGCTTTTAAACTAATTTAGGCTTATTTAATTAATTTTAAACACTTAAACATTTCTTAATAATAATATATACATTATATATATACATATTCATTAAATCAATAATCTTTTATTGTCTAATTTCTTAATTAAGTAAAATGGAATATTTGAATACGTGACATTCTGAGAAGGCAAATCATTGATTCAAATACGCAACATTTTAAGAAGGCAAATCGTCTTTCAAATCTTTATCATTGCGAAGCTCAAAATGTTTTAAATGTATTCTTTCTAATATTCTAATTTGTATATACATTTAATATTCCAAATAAAAATCACTGTTCTTAGATATAAATAATAAAATAAAAGAATCTTTTATGCGAAACATCTTAAAGCCTTCGTTACACGCCGGTAACTTAAAATAAAGAACAGGATCGCCGACCCGTCAATATTCTCTCCTACATAAAATGATAATATAATATATACTAAAAGTCTAAAATGTTACGAGGTAACTTCGTATAATCTGTTCTTTTATAAGTTAAGTTTGAATGAAAACGACAAAAGTTTTACCAATATTATATATATAATATATATATAATATATATATATATATATATATATATAGTATATACTATACTCACATAATAATATAATATATAATATATATTATATATTATATATATATATATATATATTATATATATATCACTATAATATATAATATATATATATATATTATATATATCTATATATATATATATCAGGGGCGTATACATAGGGTAGGGAGGGTAGGTAGCTCCTACCCAATATTTTTGAGTTTTTTTGATAAAATAAATTAAATGGAAAGTTAACTAAACTACTAAATTTAATTTTTGAAGGGCATGATCCAATTTTTGGGTTTTTGGCTGGGGCTGATCCCAGTTTTCCAGCCCCACCTAAAAATGGACATAAAATTTCGGAATTTTCAGCCGATTTTGACTATATAAACACCAAAATGAGCTTTTTTTTTGCCCTCTAAAACGTTGTTTTTCGGTGTTTTTCTGTGACTGTAGTCATACATTCAGAATTTGTCAATTTTTTCAAAATCCATGTTTTTTGACTATTTTCATTATCAACTTCAGATTTTTTTGCCCTAAATGACTTCAACTCGAATATGCATAGATGGGTCCAATTAACCTACGATAAGATAACGTAATTACATTTTTTCGAGATTTTTATAGTTTTGTGCTCAGGCGATGTCCATGGTCCAAACCCATTTTATTTGGAAATTTGAAAGTGAAAAATTGACATATTATTTTTTTTTTCTACCCATCCGTTCAACATCAAATTTTCAGGGCATTGTATAAGTCGGGCAAGATGCATCTTTTTTACCTAGATAATTTCTTTGTATATGCAATAGGTTTGGAATTTTTCTTGGAACAAATTTTCAAAAAAAAGTTTTTTTAAAAAATTTTTAAAAATTATTTTTAAATTTTTAAATTACAATTTTCCACACCTTGAGTATGACAAAAAAATTATATTTAAGTAAAAAAGATGATCTTGCCCGACATTTACAAGCCCTGAAAAGTATTGATGTGTGCATCGGAGTGGTAGGAAAAAAAAAATAATGTCAATTTTTTCCATTTTTCAATTAAAAAAAAAAATGAGTTTGGAAATTGGACAACGCTGAGAACAAAAAAAAACATAAAAAATATATACGAGAAATGTAAGTACGTATTTATTGTAGGTAGGCCCATCTATGATATTTCAAGTTTGAAGTCATTTCGCAAAAAAATCTGAAAGTTGATATGAAAATAGTCAAAAACATGGATTTTGAAAAATTGAAAATTCTGAAGTTATGACTACAGTCACAGAAAAACACCGGAAAACAACGTTTTAGAGCGCAAAAAAAGCTACATTTTGGTGTTTATATAGTCAAAATCGGCTGAAAATTCCGAATTTTATGTCATTTTTAGTGTGCGGCTGAAAACTGGTTCAGCCCCAGCCAAAAACCCAAAAATTGGATCATGCCCTGAAAGAGAAAAAAAGAAACTGATTTATAAAATAAATTTAAAGAAAAACAACTACATTAGCAATAGCAATTATAATAACTAAATTAATTTGGAAATTTGCCTTCCTACTCTGTTCTTAAGAGTAAAATTTTAGGCTATCGGCGTACATAGATTTTCATATTACATATAATAATATACAGGACCAGGCCAAACATTATTACCTTGCTGTACGAATGAAAAAATACGAGAATCCACGTGAACGAAACTTTTCGTTCTGGCGAAAACGTACGAAGAAATTTGAAAAAAGAATTTTGGAAACAATCACTCTGTCTCTCCTTTCCTCTCTCTCTCATATATATATATATATATATATATATATAATTATAATAATATATACTATATAATATATATATATATATATATATATATATATATACTATATATATAATATATATATATATCATTTTCTACCCAATTATAATCTATAATATATAATATAATATAGTATATAATATAATATAGTATAATATAATATTATATATATATAATATAATATATATATATATATATATATATATATATATAATATACATATATATATATATATATATATATATATATATATATATATATATATATATATATATATAATATATATTAGATCTAATATAAATATATTATTATATATATATATATATATATATATATCATATATATATATATAATAATATATATATTATATTATATATAATATATATATTATAATATATATATATATATATATATATGATCCGACTGTCGTCGGAGTCGGACGCATAGAAAACAGCTGGGAAGGAAGAAACGAGAAGAGCAAGAGAAGGGATTGGAAACAGATTGAAGAGGACTGAAAACTTCAGAAGAGCTACTACAGAAAGCCTCAAATAGTTTTTGCCTCTAAGGAAAGCGTATTGTATGTTGAAACATACATATCTAAGTTAAGGCAAATTATTGTTTAGAAGTAGACGGAGAAAATTTTAAATCATAACGAATTATATTAAAATATTTAATTGAATCGACATTTTTGAAATAATATCACAAATTTAAATTAAATTCCAAAATTATATTTAAAAACTTAAGGGGAGAAACAAAAATTATCTGTCCAGGCTCTTAATTCATTTTTAATAAAATAATATGCTTTTCACTAAAATAGCATGTAAAGCAAGAAAAATTTGGAAACGGTTATTTTAAATTACTAAGTATAACTAAATATTATTTTTGATTACAAATTATTGGAGTTATTCTAGCGTGAGTTTTGGTCGAATATGGATGGATAATTTATTCTTGTTAGTGTTTCCGGCGCGTGCTGGGATTGTTGAAAATTTTTCATTGCATTGGTTTCAAGGGGCTGGGAACCCTCTTTTACCATTTTTTTTCTCTCTCTTCCCGTGTA
>JABUQX010105835.1:35000-37500 GCA_015478945.1 Trachelipus rathkii | reverse complement strand
AATATGGGATTGTTTTTTATATAACTTAAGTGGATTCTATTTGGTGAATGGAAAGATGAAAAACAGCGTAAAACATATTGTATATTTTATTGTAATGTGGTGGAAAGAATGAAAAGAATAAGCATATTTAAGTGCATTTTCTTATTGTGAAAGAAAAACAGTTTTTCTTATTACAGGTTTTAAATTGGTTATCTGGTCTGAATCTATAAGATTTAAATACGATTTTTAAAGGTTTGAAAATAGTGACAACGCTAGTAAAGAACAGCACTACTAAAACAAGTCAAATGAGATAAATCAAGTTTTTTAAAAAATATCGAATGGGAAGGAAATGGAATGTACTCTTCCATGCCATAATATCTCAAAAAAAAAAAAAATATTATTTTTTATTTTTTTTTATTTTTTACGCACAAATTCTTGGTAAAACTTATTTGAATTTGTAGTTTCGAGAGTATCACGGGCTCTCGTGCAGGTGGGTTCACTTGCCTTGAGCTCGTGGTAGCCTGAAGGGTAGTTTTTTGTCTGCCTGGAGGGACGGCATATGCCCTTTGTTGGTGGGGTCCGCTCTCAGTAACAAAGCAAGCAAATTTGAATTTGTATTTGAGCTCTAGGGTTGATTTCTATTCAATCCTTAGCACCATTGTTTAAAAATGTTTTTACATTGTTTTAAAACTTTGTAAGCGAGAAAATTATGATCTTCATCCCTAACAAATATCCTAGTTATGAACTCGTGATGTTCAGAAGGGCTGAACATTTTGTTCTTACGTTTAAGTCTGCTCAGAAGTAAAGCAAAAACCTTTTCTAAAATAATATTTGTTGTAAGATTGAACTTGTGAGCTTGTCTAATGTGTAGACTATCACTATTATAAAATTAAATAGAAAGACTGAGTAGGTTTAGATATCTTAACCATGAACGGTAATAGCAGCGCAGAAGGGCTTCACCCCAGATTTTTATTAAAATCACTGGATATACTCTAAAAAAAATAAACATGGAGGTCTCTTTAGGAAAAAAAGTGGTAATAGTCCTAGTAGCACAGAGGGGCTTGACCCCTGATTTTTATAAAAATCACAGGATATACTCTAAAAAAAACAATAATGAAGAATAAAAATAATAAATCTGGCGGTCTCTTTAGGAAAAAAAGTTACAGCCTCTCAAAGTTAAAATTCCCATAGGATAGGATTTTCTTATAAAAATTTTTTTTTTTTTTAAATCATAGGATTTACTCTAAAAAAATAAAAATGAAGCATATAAAAAACGAAAATAATTTGAGTCTAGGAAAAAAAGTTAAAGCCTCAAAGTTTAAAATTTTCTCATAAGCTTATAAAAAAAATTAGTGAGCCTCATGCTCGTTTTAGGGCCATCCTAGTTCAGGTTATGATAAGATTTGTTAAGTATATATTAGATTTTCTCTGCGTATACCTATAAAAATTATTATCATAACCTGAACTAGAACGGCCTGTAAAAATTAGACTATGAACCTGGATGGTAGATGAAAAAATGAAAAGTCTATGGGAGTTTTAACAACTTTTGAGAGGCTGTAGCTTCTTTTCCTAAAGAGACCGCCACATTTGTTTTTTTTTTATATCATTATTATTTTTTTAGAGTATAGGCTATCTTGTGATTTTTATAAAAATCGGGGGTGAAGCCCTTCTGCGCTACTATTACCAAAAAAGTTACAGTATATGCACTTAGATTTTGAGGCCTGTTGTTGTAAGCATTTATGGTTTGCTTTTTGTCAGTAAATTTTTTCCAGCTTTGGCTTGCAGTATTCAAAATTACTCGCCTCCAGCTCCATTTTAAAATTGCCTTAGGTTGAGGCTCTTTATCTAATTCATCATTATGGTAGAGACAGTGTTGCCAGAGCAACAAGAACGATTTTGGATTTGAAACAAAAGTTACAAAAGAGTAAGCCAAGATGAACTGGGGATGTTTTCTGTAGAAAGGAGATTTCTTAAAGGGGAGATGATTCAGATTTTAAAATGATAAATGTCAATTGATGGTGTAGATATGATTAAGTTTTTCCCTTAGATCATAGTAATCTTACCAGTAGTCATACCAAGAAGATAAAGAAGGCATGCTATCTATATGTGAGAAAGTAATTTTTTCAGTAACTAATAGATTAGTTAATTTTTGAGTAATTTTTAGTTCCTGTGAAATAATTATTTTTAATCTGTATTAAAATTTAAAGATAAAATATATTAAAATGCATTAAATATATCTTAGTAGATTGTGAAAGACCAGTTTTATATATTAATTTAACACTAATAAAAAAAATTAAATGATTGATATATATAATATATATAATATATATATATATATTTATTTATATAAAGTATATATATACTATATTATATATATATATATATATAGATATATAATATATATATATAAATAATAGTATATATATATAATATATATAATATAATAGCAATATGTTAAATTGGGAGACTTTAAATAAAACTTGTCTCCCTCCTTTCCCTAATACATTTTTTGGAATTTTTT
>JABUQX010105835.1:0-30000 GCA_015478945.1 Trachelipus rathkii | reverse complement strand
GACGGCAGTGTGTAGCAAGAATTCCTGTGTCACTTTAGTGTGATGAAACCATCTGATGACAGTGGGGATGGTGGCTTTAATCAATTTAAATTTGTATTTGTATATATTTATATATGTTTTTTTATTTAATTTTATTTAATACCAAAATCTTAACATTGCTTTTACTCTTGCTATTGCAATTTAATCTTTCAATATACATAGTTAAAAAGTCGTAAATTGCATTATTGAGTATTCAGATACATAGAAGTTGTCAAAATTTGTACTTTAACTATTGATTAAACTTTATACTTCTAACTAAGGAAGGTGGCTTTTTTGTTAACAAGCTTCTCTAAAGTGTTCATTTTCTTTAATTTTCAACAAGGTATTCTGGATTGTCTTGCGACATTACTGGATTATATTTTACTCGTGAAATCCACATTTAAATTCTAATGTTTAATTCTCTCTGATGACAGTAATTACTTTAATAAAACTTTTAAGAAAATCTATCTTTGCTAATATAATTGATTTTGTCACATATTTTGTTTCAAGTATTTGTCTTATTTACATTATCAGATTGTTCACATCTCAAATTGTGCAGGATACTTATTTGGTGAAATATATTTAACTTTATTTAAAAATAAATACAGTTGGACAGCAATATTCTCCAATTTATTGTTCCCTAATTTGATTATTTGCTATCAAGTTTTTGGAATCTGACGCTTTCCGAGAGGTTGAAGGAATTGGTGGAAGAGTATTGTTTATGTATAGCAACACTTCAGAGATGAAGTGATTTGATTATTCGCCATCAAGTTTTTGGAATCTGACGCTTTCCGAGAGGTTGAAGGAATTGATAGAAGAGTATTGTTTATGTATAGCAGCACTTCAGAGATGAAGAGGCAAAGAATCCACACGCAACACCGAATATTCCTTCCACCACTTGGCATCCTCTTCTCTATAATGGAATACATAGAAGACAACAACGATCAAAAGCCTAACCATCCACCCCCAGCCCTAGAATAAATGACAATTCTGCCTTACCCTTATAATTACAAAAAACATTAGTGAATGTGCATGTTTTTCTGTTACTGCCAATCTCATAGATGTGCAAAACTATATTCCAGAAGCACGTTATCATCATTCTATCATAGTTATCCTGCTAGTCTATTATGTTGAAAGGCTTTGTGTTTTTAGGTACCGGATTCAGATAAATTTGAAACTAATTTTAAATTTATAAATTTCATATATATATTATATATAAATACTTATATATAGACTATATATATTATATATATAATATATATATATATATATACATATATATATAATATATATATATATTATACTTTAGTATTATATATACTGTATATATATAATAATATATAATAAGTATATATATATTATATATAGTATAATATTAAGATATATATATATATAGATCATACTATATATATATATATATATATATTATTATATATATATACTAATATATATATATATATATATATATGTATATATTATATATATATATATATATATATTATATTTATATATATATATATATATATATATATTATTATATATATATATATATATATATATATTAATATATATATATAAAAGAAATATTTTAAGTACATATCTTTATATTAAAGATTATTTTTAAATAACATTTTATGTTATAGAGAAATAAATACTTTTACTTGCGTAGCTCACCCGGTTTCCCTCCTTGACGAGAATCGAGCGATACTTAGATATTGTACCACCACAGCTGGCCTTGCCCAGAGATGTTAGAACAATTGTATCGAAGTACCTGAGCAGTTTAGCAAGAAGTGTTTTATGTCGTCATTTGTCAGGGGGGGACGGGGGGGACATCTTTGACAGTGGGGGGTTATGAATTTTAAACTTATATTCCTGAAGGGGGGGGGATAGGGATGGTACCCAGAGCGGAGATGGGGCAGCATTACTCTGTTTTGGCAGTCCAAAGTTTGTTCAGGTGGGTATATAGCATTTTCGTTTCTGGTATTTTGTCAAATAAGGCAGGGTTAAAAGAATTTATTCATTCCAAAGATTTGAATGTTTGTTATATTCATTTTATTTTTTTTCTTTGTTGAGGTCCTTTATTTGAAGACAAAGTTATTTTAGAGTTGATGGAGACATGCTCAGTATAATTGTTTCTGTTCCACCGTCATTATAACTTATATAAAATTGGTTCATCCATTAAATCAGATGTTTAACGCTTTTGCCAAAGAGGAAAAGGCATAAACAATCCAATTTTTAAGTGCTTGTAAGCGTTGTACTTTTTATCGCTTTTTTCACGTATATCTTTCTAATATTTTTAGTTGTACTTAATGCAAACTTTGATGTTTACTTTTATTAACTTGTAATCATATCAAAATAAAATTTTAGCATGATCTTTTTAGATGAATATCTTGACAATATTATTTTATATGTATACTAGTTTAGTCTTTTCTTGTACTATATATTACGATATATCATAAAATTATAATTTATTATTATTATTATTATTATTATTATTATTATTATTATTATTATTATTATTATTATTATTATTATTATTATTATACTAAATATTTATGGTACATTTTTAAAGGAAAACTTACAAAGGCATAGCTACAATCATTAGAATTTAAATTGGAAGATCATCAGCCTGAAAACAAATCTGATGACAAAGTTTTGTTACTTTTATGAGATTTAGAACCAGGATAGGTTGTTACCTTTGTGTGTTAGAGTAGGATGCGTAAGCGAAAGTTTAATTTACCAACTTCCCAGTCGTATTTTATTGTACAGTAATTTATGTGGACTTAGCAGCCGTCTTTATACAGTAATTTATGTCGACTTCGCATCCGTATTTGTACAGTAATATATGCCAACCTCATAGCCTTATTTGTTCAATAACATATGCCGACTTGGCAGACGATTTGATTGTACGGTAATTTGTGTAATACATAAATTACAGTACAATCAAATACGGCTGCGAATTATGTCTTGTAATATGTAATGAGAGAAGTGTTTTAGTAGCGTTATGGGCTCAAATAGTTTTAGATATTATGTGACAAAGTAGAAGCTTTTCTTTCGCTAAAACGTCATTTTAAGTCAATAACATCTTGTGTATAATTTTAACATGTATTGGAAAAATATTTATGCCGCCTTAGTTTTTAATATTTAGATTTCTCATCAGTAGATTTTTTTTATTTATTTATTTATTTTCATTAATAATAATAGATCTTGCAGTTATAAAAGTTAGAATTACTATATAAAAATTTCATTCATAATTTTATTTATTATTATTATCATTATTATATATTATTATTATTATTCATTATTATATATGGATGCAATAACATTTCTGGCATACATTCTGTCGTAATAACAATTTTAGATAAGGTTTTACGAGAATAGAAGCGACTTCAGAAGTTTATCTTAAATAGACAGCTGGAAAAGCTGCATTGAGTGTAAATTAGATCGTATTGCATTGGTGGCGGAGTTAAAGGTTAAGCAAAAGACTTGACAAGTAGGTTTTGTTCCTATCACAGAATTGGAATATCACCTTTTAGTCATTAAATTATAAAGGGAAAAAATATAGGGCCTATGTTGTTAAAGGATATCCTTTAATGAAAAAAAATTTGGTTTGTACCACCAGTTGGGATAGTATTGCGTTAAAATAGTAGAAAGGGCGGCCAACTCTGGGCAATACATTTAGGAATAGGTGAAGAGTTACCATATAAACCTTGATAAGAAAATACAATTCCTAATAATTATGGCGATAGCTAGAGGGATTAAATTTATGTTCATAGAATTTAAGATCGATAGAAAAATAAAATTCATATATCAAAGGATGATACAATAATTACTAGTAGATGTGGTTATGAACTTTAGCATAATAGTTACTTCGTATGAGTTGAAACAATTCATTATTTGTTGTGTATGAGCATAATAGTATGTTGTTGTTTTTTATAAGTATGAGAAAACTGATACTTTTGTAATTAAACTTTTTTCAAGCTAAAATATTCAGAGATCTTTAAACTAGCAATAAATTTTAGCAAATGTTTCGCCAAGGAACTGAGTTTGATGATTGTACTACTACTACTACCAATAATAATAATAATGATAATAATAATAATTCTTGAGTTTGTTTTAGTTTGCGTTTGTGTGAAATTAACATTATCCTACATTAAGGAAAAAGTAAAAATTATATTATTATTATTATTCATATATTAATTATTTTTTATTATGATTATTATTATTATTATTATGTGCGGATTATTATTATTATTGATTACTTATTATTATGCATAAATGTGAAAAAAAAAAATTACCGTAACTGTTATGCAGAGTGACGTCTATTTTAAAATGGGAAGGTTAGCGGGTTATTTACTTTACTTTCAATATTTTAGACAAAGAGATAGATGTTAGTTCTATGATAGTTTGCACGAATTTTGTTTCCGCTATTACGGTCTGCATTATTATTATTATTATTATTATTATTATTATTATTATTATTATTATTATTATTATTATTATTATTATTGTATATTATATATTATTATTATTATTATATTCATTATGTATTATTATTTGTTGATTATTACTATTATTATTGATTATTATTATTATTATTATTATTATTATTATATTTATGATGATTACTTATTATTTGACGAATTGATTATGTACCATTATTGATGTATGATTATTATTATTATATTATTATTCATTATATGTATAATTAAAATTATTTTTATTAGTAGTAGTAGTCGTTCATCTGTGAAGATGAGCTTGGGAGTGAAGGCCGGTGTCATGCCTCTGTCTTCGGGTGGCAACTTATGTGCACATAATATATGTCTTAATGGACCCCCACATCCTCGCTTATGACACCTCACCTTCCTGTTATTTCGGACCGCACTCTTCCACATACTCTTTTGTCCAGGTTATCTCTTCACAGCAGAGTTGGTTTAATTATTTTTGGGTATCCCCAGGATTTCAGCCCTCAATACTGACGAATTTTACATCATCATTTCTGACTCCAAAAGTGCACTTCTTGCACTTCAAAACAGGTCCTCCAGAAACTTTTTGGTTTTTACTCTTCAAAAATACCTAATTCAATATCACAATCGAAAGAAGTACAGAGATTTTGCTATGTCCGATGGCACGTTGGTACCCCTGGAAATGAACTGAAAGGCAGAGCAGCTCTCCAGGCAGCTACTTTAAGGAAATCGGGACGATTTTACTTTTCTACCGAACTTCGACAGGGGTTCATCCCCGCTGCCGATTACTGCGTTATATTAAAGGAAGTTTTTAAATGCTGGCAAGCTTGTTGGGAGAAAACGTCCGTAGAGCCAAACTCCTCATGGTGAAATCCTTCGATGGTAAATGGTCCTTCACATGCCGTCAGAGTGGTCACCGAGAGGTTATCATGGCCCGTCTTCACATTGATCATACTCACGTAACGCACTGTCACTACATGTCGGGGAGGACTCCTCCGACCTGTCAGTTTTGCCAATCCCGTGTTCCTCTCTAGACTCACCATATAGTTATTAACTGTACTGCCTTTACGTCCATTAGAACGAAATTCTTTCACCCTTTTTTAACCACTCCCTATGACTAAATCTTTCATATATTTTCTCGGAATCCTCAGCGTTTCAATCAGACCCTATTTTTCCCCTTTTACGGGATTTGACCCTGCAATATAAGATCAACCAGACCTAAGTTGACGATTACCCCTGTTTAGTCTAGGTGTCGTTCATGGTATCGGATTTTCGACCCAGTAGTGCCGCTTCCTGTTGTGCAGTGACGGCACCTATATATGCACCTTCCCCTCACCCCCCTGAAAAAGTAGTAGTGGTAGTAGTAGCTATTTTTGTAATTTATTATTAGTAGTAGTTGTTTTAGTTGTATATTATTTGAAGTAGTAGTAGTGACATATTGGTTGTATATTATTATTTTTTATTATTAATTATTATTATTATTATTATTATTATTATTATTATTATTATTACTATTATTATTATTATTATTATTATTATATTATTATTATTATTATTATTATTATTATTATTATTGTTATTATTAATTATAGTTATTGATATTTTATTATTATTTTTAGTAGTGGTAGCTTAATTTTTTAAAAGCTCGAAATATACAAGGACCGGATGCTAGGCCTGTCATCCTTTCTTGATCTTATTTTTTTAATATAATAATAAAATAATAATAATAATAATAATAATAATACGTCGTTTTCTTTTCTTTTTTCTTTGATATTAGTTGTTTATTATTGTTTTGATAACAAATTAAACATTTATCATTACTGTAAAATTCTCAGATTGTGTTCTATATTTACTTTTAATTTTTTTTTTTACTTCATTTTTTTTTTAATTAAAGTAATTTTAAAATTTTTAATTTTTTTCCCAATATGCAGTCTTGAATTGACTTTCTCTTTTGTTTTTATTAAAAACCTATATTGTAATTGTTCACACCTGAATCTCCTCCCCACCCCACACACCATCCACCACCACAACAACAACCACCACAACAACCACCACTACTACCGCCACCACCACCTCCCTTCTTTTTTTTTTTAGCTTTACACCAAAGATTTATCTGAAGTTTTTATTTTGATTAATTTTTATTTGATAAGAATTTAATTCCACGTCACATGTTGTTATTATATTTTATTATTATGAATTATCTAATTAGTATCTATATATTGACTTACTTCATAGTAGCATTTTATTATATTATTTATTATTCATTATTATTATTATTACCGCATGTTTTTTTTATAGTGTAAATCGATAACACATGTTGTTCACGTGATATTCTTTCGTGTGTTGACCAGCTTGGTGCCTTTTTCGGTTTGTAAATATTTTTACAAAACCTAAATATGAAACATTAGCTTTTCTCTCCATTTTGTATCTTTACGCAGCATACACACACTCACATTATTATACACAGTAATAATATATATGTGTATATATATATTATATATATATATATATATATATTTATATATATATATAAATATAATATATTAATATATATATATATATATATATATATATATTATATATATATATATATATATATAATATGAAACGGCCTCGTGGCGCAGGAGGTTGAGTCACCGCCTCATCATACGAGAGGACGCTGTTTCAAATCCTCCGCGCGTAACAGTTGGGTTTTATCTACCTGGGCAAAATTAAAACTTGACTGGCTAACACGATTCGGTGAGCGCTGGGTTGGGATAGCCCGGCCTTCAAGTTCGAACTTTCCTGTGGTCCCCCCGATGTTACCCCACTGCTAGGGGATTAAAAGCACGTTAAAAGTAGTTTTATTTTTTATATTATATAATATATATATATATATAATATATATATATATAATATAATATACTATATTATAATATATATTATATATAGATTATATATATATATCAGATATATATATATATATATATAATATATTTATAATATATAATAGTAATATAATATAATATATATATATAATATTTACACTCGTAGCACTAAAAGTTAACCGCTAAATTACTAATCAATATTTTTATTTTATTTATTAACTTCAATTAATGCTTAACCTATTTAGAAATTTAACGGATGATAGACGACTACCGCCAACTCTGTATTAATAATGAATATTACCTTCAGTTTGTTTTTCTTAGCAGAAATTTAGTATTGCTGTTAGTTAGAGTTTTGTTAAAAGAGTATAGTGTGCCAGATTTGGATGAATGAAACACAGTGTGGTATAGAAAAATTATTTTTAATGAGATGAAACTAATGAGAATAAACATAGTTCATATACAGTACAAAAAATGTCAGACAAATCAGAAATATTAAGAAATAAAAATACACATGAACGATAACTCTAATAATGTTATTAATACATATCAGATCCTCCTCCACATCCTCAAAGTTTCCACATATCTCATAGTTGTCATCTGACCGGTTTCATTGACCTTCAGGATGTCCTTGCTTGCAGACTCAACTTCATCATGTTGGGAGGTGGGTTGTATTTACATTGTTGACAGTGTCCAGTTCAGTACTTGCCTCACTCAAGAAGCAGATATCGTTCGCAGGACCCCTTTTCTGGCCGAACCCATATCGGCGTGCTTACAAGCCCTCTTCTGATACCACTATTCGTGACCTTGGCTATTGATTCTCTGTGACAGAGATAATGCGTTCTGAAGAAGACGATACACTTTCCCTCATCCTATTGGCTGCTGGTACTGCATCACGATCTCTCCAATGCGCCTACGGCCGCCAGGCAGGTCTCCATGTGATTTCGAACGTTAACCTTGCTGAGTTTGCTTTTAATTTTATTCTTCAGTCACACAGACAGCTAAACCCTTGGTTAAGCCAGTGGCTAGCTACTGATTGCATACAAATCTTCATGGTCTTTTAAGGAGAATAGATTCAAAGCCTTTTCGTATAATTACTTTCCATATCGTAGATTCATACCCATAACCAGAAGGACTGGATACAAAGAGGTATTTTAGTTCAAGTTTTTCTTTGAACGCCATGAATAGCAACCGCTACAGTACTGGCAAGTAGACAATTATACGAAATGAGCCATTGAACTCCTCTAAATCTTAGCCAGGACCTTCTTAAACAGTGGTCATCAACTTGGGCTTATTTCGTTCAAAGAGAATGAAACACTGATAGAATATGTGATGGTTTGCATCATCATTATGCCACATTATTTGAGTGAAAACTTCCCCTGTCTATTACCTACTAGTTTAGATGGAATGATCAGCAACTATTATACACATCACGGAAAAAATAACGATGCCAGCCACTTGCTCTATCAGAACCTGCTCAACAAAATAAGGAAACTATCTAATGTCTATACGATATTTTAGGGTTGCTGAACTAATTAGCGTAAAGATATGATCTGCTGAGGGATTATTAGTTAGCGGAAGTGCTAATCGCATAACGATTTTAAAGTTTCTTCTCCATTAAGCGATTTTAGCTGAATTTGATAAACGCTCATTCACATCTAATTATTATATATAATATATATATTACTATATATACTAAATATATATAGTGATAATATATATAATATATATTATATATATAAATATATAATATATATATAATATATATATTTAATAATTTATTTAATATATAATATAATATATAATATATATTATATATATATATATATATATATATATATAATATAATTAAAATATATATATATACTAAATATATAATATATATAATATATATAAATTCATTATGAAATATAATATATATTTCAGGACAACTATCGCGAGCTCTTTGCACAGTTGTAAAAACCATTTTTTGTGGTATTCGTCCCACTGCAGGTCTCATTCTTTACCAGTAACAACACAGACTTCAGCTTACACCTCAACAGATTCCAAAAATGGTTGGTTTTCCATCAAGTATCTCTTAACATGGTCCGTGATAGGATTACCCATTGGCTGCTTTGCCACTGGATTTACTTGTTAGGTTAGAAGAGGAAACTTCGATCTACTCCATATTTTCCAGGTTTTGGTTTGTTGGTATTAAATAAGAAGTATTATATTTATATGTTGCTGTTATGAGCCAAGTAATTATTACATTTATTTATTTTCTCTCTTTATGAATCAAATTTTTTTTTTCATGAATTTTACTCTTCTATCGCAGTATGATACGCACTTACTGATTGTATTCATATACTATTACATTATATTATTATATTATAATTTATTACATATTTATTATTATTATTTATTATATTATGATTATTAATTATTATTATAATTATTATTTATTATTATTATTATTATTATTTTATTATTTTATATTATTATTTTATTAAATATTTATTAATCATTAGTATTATTATTATTCATAGAATTATTTTATTTATTAATGTATATTTATTTTCTTGATTATTATATATTTATATATTATATATACATATATACTATATTCATTATTAATATTAAATTTTATTCATATAGTGAGCAATTCTCAAAAATTCTATTTTTTTATATAAGTGTATGCTTAATATCTACTTCCTTAGTGATTAAATTAAATGAAAAAGTAATTATATAAATTATATATATTAATAATATACTATATATATAATATCAATATATATTATAATATATATTATAATATATATATATATATTAAATACTTAATATATATATATATATATAATATATATATTAGTATATATAATTACAATATATATATAATTATATAATATACTTATATATAATATTAAAAGGTTAATAAAATGCTATTGATAGCTTGTTCGATTAAATGTATTAATTCTCTAATCATATTCAGAGGCTGACTTACCCATACAGTTAATTATAATGAGGCAAAGCTGCGGAACCGGTAAAAAAAAATTTTTGTTACCTCCTACTCAGGCTCCACATTTTTGAAATTTCCTAGCTCCGACTCCATCATTTTAAAACATGTTGCTCCGGTTCTGGCTCCGAATCCCTTTATGCTAGTAAAAAAAATTTTGTTTGATCTGTCTCCAGTACCACTCGTTACTCCGCAGTTCTGTTTATAATAAAGGAACTTTTTGCTGGTTCCTCATTCCTCATTATTATTCAGACGTAACTTAGCGCGTTGGTGGTCATATGACCGGAAATTATGTTATTAAAATTGCCCTACGCGTGACTGCTAATATAATGGAAATCAGCACCGTCATTCCTCCCCCCCCCTCCCTCTTCCTTCAATGTACCACCATAGCCACTGTGACAACCTTTCATTCACTTACCTTTAATTGAGAGTATTTGTAAACTGCTTTCATTTAAACGCATATACTAAAAGCAAGTTTTGAAAATTCATATCACACAATGGTATCCGAGCTTTCGGTAGAAAATTTTTAATATGACGCCCTCGTTAGGCTAGTGTGATTTTTTTTATCGTCTTTTGATTTTTATTCAATTGCAAGTTTATTTATTTTGTAATTATATTCGCTGGTCTCTTATTTGTAATTATTCGTTTTGTGAAGTAGAACAAGAAAGGGTTTGGAACTGAATTTAGTATATTTCGTTTAAGAAGATATAGATTAGGGGACCTACTTCTTTCCAGTTTGTTCAAATAATTATTAATAATACATATAACAGTATCCTGCTCCAACCAGATATCCCGCCATTTCAAAAAGGCCCACTCCTACCGGATATCATTTTTAATATCCGACCTCCGGCCAACCGAAGAATCTTTCTGTAAGGAATTGAACATTTCCTCCCCCCCCCCAAAAAAAAGATGAATATTTAGTATTTTTTTATTATTATTATTATTTTATTATTCTATATTAATTTTAACTTCGTATATAGCTATAAGAAGCAGTGGTTTATACATATTTAGTGGATGTATAACGGAAATTTTTTTATTTTTACTGAAAGTTCTTTTTAACAAATCTTGTAGATTTTTGGATATCTGATATCGAAATTTGTGTCTTTAAATTCTTAATAAACTTGCTTACAATATACGTCTTATTTTTATATAATTATGTAAAAGATTTTTTTCTTTAAACATATAATTTTTCGTGTATGAATACTCAAATTATTACGATGGAAAAAAATTAATGAAATATTCATAATAAAAATGCGATTAACTTACTTAAAGGATAGGTTTAAGGTTAAACTAAAAACTTGTCTAAATTGAAAATTTTCTGAATGTTTTTTACAACTCATCAGGTTTTTGTGAATTTTTTAGAGTTGATATAATTTGTCAAGTAATAAATCTTCGATTCAGCGCATTTTTTTTTTTGTATACCAGTCGTTTAACATTTGATCCCAATATGATGTGCTGATTTTGAGTGACTTTATCTCTAAAATAACCTACAGCATTTAGATGTATATTAGATAAAAGTTTAGATATGTCTCATTATAGCTCCTGTATACCTTATTGAAAAATTAATAATATATCTTGTAGAAACTTGCCAAAATTGAATATTATACTTTTTTATTTTACTCTTCTTCCAATTTTTATGAAGTTTTCAGAGTAGACAAAGTTGGACGAGTTACATATCTTTTATTTAGGACATTTTTCTATTTACCCAACAATTTGACCTCTGGAAGCGTCAGTATGCTGGCTGTTTTAGATTGGACATGGCGTACCCAATGTTAAAATGATAGGATGAAGGGGAAATGCCTAAATAAAAGTTGTGTAACTCACTAAATTCTATTTTCCTCTGATAATATTTTAAAAACTAGGATGAATGTTAAAAAGTTTGAGCAAATTTTCGCTTTTAACATAAATCTATAAAAAGATTTTCTTGCTTTTAGATACTGTTTAAAGTAAGATAGGATGATGAGCCAGTTTCCGTGTACAGGTGTATAGGTGGTGAAGGGTTGCTTGGAAAGCGAAACGCACTGCGACGAGACCGAATTGAAATAGTGTATTGGTAGTCAGGTATAGAGTGTCCGTAAGTAAAGAAATGAAGTTGGAAGAGGCGAGAAGAATGGTCGTGCATATCATGGAGTGAAAGAAGGGTTGGTGTGAAGGCGATGGCGGTGGGTGGTTGGCCAGGGGAGCTAACGTTACAGAATATGAGAAGATTAAGAGATGCGTGATTGGAGTTGTCCGTCGCGGGTGTTTTATTTATTGCTGCTGCAAGTGATAAGGTATTTCTGGGTTTTTGACTGCAGAGTGTAAACCTGTTTTACTAGCGTCGTGCTGTGATCATAGTTCTCCGGGATGCAATGTCTTGCGAATCATCTACGAGCTGGATTTTGGGGAAAGGAGTTTAAGGATGAATTATATATAATTTAATATATTGAGGGGTGGAGTGATTAACTATATATATATCTATGGTGTAGTATATATATAGATTTTGTTATCTTATATATATTGATGATGAGTTTGTAATATATATATATATCACTTTGTTTATTATATATTATTTACTATATATATATACTAATATATTAACTACAAAATAATACATAACAGCGAAGATATTTTTTCCGTATCTTTTACCAATTACCATAGATTTATATCTCGATAGTACTTTAAAGATAAGATTTGAATACGTATATATAATTATATTAGTAGTATTATTATTTTAATATAGTATTTTATATATTTTATATTAATATATTATTATATAGTATACACCATTCATTTAAAACCTATTTTTATTCCTCAATTAAGAGTTTAAAATATAATTTGGAAATTAATGTTATAGCTATATATTATGATTATATGTATTATTTCAGTTATGTTAATAGTATTAATCCTATGTAATAGGTATATTATATATATAGTTTATAATTTCCTATCATATTATATATATATCAATCTTGATGATTATATTAACATAGTATGTATATGATTATCTTTGCTATAGGCTGTATTTTTAGCTATATATTTTTGTTTATAGTTTTAAGAATATGATTTTTTTATCAATTGTTTTAGTTTTTCTAATATTTCTAGTTTTATGTAATATGTATGTATGTATTGTAGATATATTATATTAGGAACATTTTTATTTTATTATATAGATTTGCTAATATTTTAAGTCTCAGTTTAATTTTTTATCATCATATGTATGTATGTATTGATTGTATGTATGTATGTAATTTTTTTTTATGTCTTTTTTGATTTTTTTTTGGTTTGTACCTTTTGTTTTTATTTGTTTATGTTATTTTGTTATATTTGCTAGTTTATTTATTATATATTTTTAGAACATATATTTTTATTATTTCCTATTTTTCTGATTTATATTATGATATTTTTTCATCTTAATTTGTTGTATTAATTTTATTTTTATTTATGTTATTTTTTATAATTTCTGATAATCCGAACATATTATTTTGTGTGATTTTCTATTTATATTTGTATTTATGAATTTTTTATTTTTTGTTTTGGGGATAAGTAGAATTTTTTTTTTTTTTTTTTTTTCATGTGGTGTGAGATAGATTTGTACAATTGGACCGGAATTTGTGACAATAGTTTTTACCTTTTTTTAATGCTTGTTCTGTTATTATAATTCAAATTGCATATATGTTTTTATATGTATTAATTATTTGGGTTCAATTTCTCTCTCATTTTATTTTTTTGTTTTTTATTTTTTTTTTTTTTTTTTTTTTTTTTTTTTTTTTTGTGTTATTTTTTTTAATGTTTCCTTTTTTTGAATGTTTTAACATGTGTTGGGGCTTTGGAAATCCCTCTTCATTTGCAAAAACGCAATTATTTTACTATATTTTGCTGATAATAGAGTTCTTCTTTGCCTATTTTAGAGATTTGTAGGAGATGTGGTGATAATGTATTGATTTACTAATATAGATATATATACTTAGGTGACAATTTTATTCAGTATTTCTATATTAATTATGAATATATTATTTTATATTATTATATTTATATATTAGGGTTTACAATAGAGACAATTTTAATTAAGGTGGTTGTGACTGCGCTTATAAAATAGGTTAACGGTTAAGATATTGAGGATAGTTTGGTTAGGTTCAGGTTAGATTAGGTTATGTTAGGTTAGGTTTAGGTTAGGTTACGTCCACAAATTTAATGTATTTACCCTGAAAATTATATTAAATACAAGATATTGTTTAATTGATGTTTGATTATGAAGAGCCTGGAGTCACACACATGTATTAAAACAATATATTTCTCTTAAGTATTATAGTATATATAATTGATATATTATAGTATTAATATATCTATTACCTGGTCTATGGTTGTGGTTTCGGGCCCTTGTAATTAGAGTCCTTTCAGGTTACACAGGTAAGATTTATTTTCTGGGTACGTTTAGATATATAGCTAATGTAACTATAATGATATTGTTAATATATAATATTATTATAAAATAAATAATATAATATAGATATAATAGGAATAAAAGCATATATATATATATAAATATATTAATAATATAAATCACTATATATATATGTATATACCTAATATGTATATTATAAGTATATATTATATATATTATATATATATATATATATATAATATATATTATATATAGGGAATTATTAAAGTGTATAGGTAGTGGGAGCGTTATTGTCTTTACTCGCCACTTACGTAGTAGTAGTGTCACTAATAGATTGTAGGTCCTGCCGGGTTGCGCGGAAGAGCCTCGGCCCTTCGAGTAGAAATTCTTCTGGAAGGTCTGAGCTTGCTATTTAGAGGGGAGGGAGAGGACCGTACTTCTTTGTAAGCAAGGGAGGGAAAGCCAGCTGCCTTGTGAGACGTGAGGTCAAGCTTTCTGGTAGAGAGATGAGAGACGAAGAAGTCACAAATTCTTGTAGAGCGATCTTTTTCTGGATTCCTGATATTCCAGCTTAATATGGTTCTAATGATTAGTTCAAATTTAATCTCTGTAAGTATAGCGAAGCGCTAAAACTGAAATTATCATCTTAAAGGCTAGGATTATGAGAAAACGAAAGAACAGATTATTTGTTATTTTTTAACGAAGAAGTCGTCAATGGTTTTAATGCGTTAATAATAATAAAGATTACATAATAATATATAATGTGTTTATACAATATTATTATATTTACATTATGCCAAATTTATGACTTTATTTTTATCTTATATTTTATACATATAGTTTAAAAAAAATATATATTTATGGTCTATACTTTTCTAAAAATGGAATATGTAAATTAATAAAACGAAAAATTGCCGAAATCCTTGATAGATGGCGTATTCCTTCACTTTCTGAACATTATAGAAAAACAATTGGAGGTTTATCGATAAAGTTTATGAATTAGGCTTAATATTAATAGTTTTAAAATAATATAAACTTCTTTTAGCAACATATACTATATATCTAATATTTCGTTTAATATGTATTTCGTTATATGAGTTTTTGGGGAGCTAATTAAACACTCATATATATTACTTCCGTCACGCAGAACACGGATGTGGTTCCTCCGAGGAAAGGAACGGGTGGCTGAGGGGATACACACAAAAGAAGGGACTGGAGTGGGATTTACTATTCCTGATCGGACCTATAGGGACATGTTTATTTTATTATTATATTATTATGTAATTATCTATTATTATTAATTATTATTTATTATTTATTATTAATTATTATTATATTTTATTATTGATTATTTTCATTATATTGTTTTAATATTATTATTATTTATTCTTTTATTATATTTATTTAATATTATTTCTAATTATTATTATTATATTATTATTATTTATGATTATATATTGATTATTATTATTAATATTATTTGATTATATTATTAATTAAATATTATTATTATTTTAAAGTGTAATAACCATTTAATCCTATTTAATAGAAGTTTAAAATTGATAATAAAAATTTTTTTAATAGGAGAGTTGCGATTTATATAATAAATTCAGTATTGGGTCCCGTTGTTTAGATCTATGATGAAGTGAGGTGCTTCAGTGGAAGGCGAATCATCATCAATGGGAACTCCATATGTGAAGTCGTTTCAAGCGCTGATAGAAGAAATATGCGAAGGAGATTTACCAGACGGTGTTGAAACGTCATCAAAAATATTATGAGGAACTTTGATGTGATTCTCTTGGTGTTATTTTGAAGATAATATGAATCACTAAGAAGAAATACAGAGAGAATGAGATATAGTATGGAAAGTGGTGAAGAGAGCTTTCTTCGTGAATATAATGAAACTGTATTGAAATTTATTCCTCTCCATTCCTCGGTTATCTATCCATATTAGTAGCAGTGGTATGCTGTCCTCTATTGGTAGCGTACATAACTACAAATAATATATGAGTAGTGATGTCCTTCTTAGTCCATACCATCCAAATCGGTAAAAATTTGATGCAACTGGTAGAATAATCTCCGATATCATGGATGAATCAGTTTCTATATTGAAACAGAGGCGAAGCATGACGTAAGATTTTCATTCGTGAAGATATCGTTGACATCCTTCTGTAGCGGAGACTAGTTAAGTTATCTCTAGTTGAAGAGAATAGTACGTTAAAATGAGGTTGGGAGGCCGGAATAATGACATGACGTGTTTCGTGCTTACATCAGACTGGTTTGTGCTTTGAAGATTTCTTCTGGTGGTGAATTTGAATTTTGAGCGATGATGGAATCAGCATTGTTATGATGAGAGGTTGGATAGACATGGGTATTGTAACGAGTTGACTGATGGGGGCCACGAGAGGGGGAATGATCTTGCATTGCTCTTGTTTGGATTTTCTTCGGGTTAGATATGGGCGCTATCTGCTGGGACACTGCTTTAGTTTTGTTATGTTGACGTGTATCTTTCTCATGGAAGATCGCATAGCTTTGTAGTAGAAGTAGTTCGTACTGTAATTTCTTTGAAGGTCTCCGCTTTTATGGGACGTCACTCCTTCTTTTGTTTGGGAGAGGTCTTAGAGAGCAATCCTATTCTTGGACAAGGTGTCTCTCGAAGGGAGATATTTTTCGCAACTGTGGCGCTTTGTTTTTCATGGTGCTTTGGATGGAGGAGGCATCTTTTGTTCTAATAGTAGGTAGGTTGTAGTCGCTGTGCGCTAGTATGAGAGACCTTCTGCTGTGGCACTGGGGTCTCGAGAGGGAGCAGCTAATTTGCGCACGATTAGGGGAGACAACTGCTTGGGTAGCGTTGGAGAGGGAAGAGATACTGCTTGCCAGGAAATGCTGCTTTGAGAGGAGTGGGTGTTTAGAATAACATCTATATGTCACCATTGCTGTTATGAAGTGGTGAGAGTAGTGGGAGAGTTATTTCTTTACTCCGCCACTTCAACGTGGTGGTAGTGTCACTAATTTCTGATTAGTCCGGGTTTGAGGTCGCGTAAGTAGCTGGCTCAAATCTATGCAGGAGTGGAAGAGCCCGGACTTCTTTGTAAGGCGGAAGCTTGGGGTACTCGTCTACGCAGCGGGAGAAGGTTGGCTTTCTTTTTAAGCCGGAAAGGGAGAGACAGGCTTCTTTGTAGTCAGAGAGGGAATAGCAGGCTTCTTGTAGTAGCCAGAATAGTGAAATAGTGGCTTTTTGTAAGCGGGGGGGCTATAGAACTGCTTCTTGTGTAAGTGCGAGAGAGGGAAAGTAATGAGGGCTTCGTTGTTGCGTACTGGTGAGCTGAGGGCATTTCAACTTTGGTAGGAGATGAAAAAGTCATTTTGTAGAGCTTACTTTCTTACCTGGTTTCCGTAGGTCGGATTGATATTGTAGCTTATTGTCATATAAGCAACTATATCTTTCTGTAGTGGTAGCAAAGCGCTCGAAATTCTTCTTTAAGGCTAATTAGGCAAAGCGAAGAGACAGATATTTTATTTTTAAGAAAAAGTGTACAAAAGTTATATAAGAAAGATTACATAACTAATTAGTCAAGTTTTTATAGCAAATAGTTATGAATTATTTACATTGACATTTTAACTTTTATTTGTTTTTATTATAATATTGTATATACATAATTTAAAAAATTATATTATAACTGGTGCTAGCTTTTCTGTAAAATGGGAATCATTATTAGTAGTATATAAAGAAAATTGTCCAGAACACTTCAAATTGATGTGCGTATGCTTCACTTTCTGAACTGTATTAGAAAAACAATTGGAGTTATCGTAAAGTTTATATTTTATTTGCTTAAGAGTAAGAGTTTTTTAAAATATAACTGCTTTGTTTACAAATATATTAGTATATTTCGTTTATATATTTTACCTTCCTTAATGTTAACCTTAACCTATATATATAATATATATAATGATATATTATTATTACTATATATATATATGATAATATATAATATAATATATAATATAGTATAATATTGTATTATATAGTATATATATATTATATATATATATATTATATTATTATATATATATATAGTAGTTAAATATTTATATATATATTATTATTGGGTGAGAATTATATATTATTATACTATATTATTGATAATCTCCGAATTGTAAGTATATACATACTTATATATCTATATATATATACTGATATATGGTAGATAATTTAGTGATAGGGACGAATAATCGGACTCGGAATCGGGATTGGGAGGAGATTCGGCTGTTATTTCAGTGAATGCGGAATCGCAAAATTGGAACTGTCTTCTTGCCCCGATTCATTTTAGTATCTATCTGAAATAATTTGTATTCGAATATTTATGATTTTGTAAAAACAATATTTCGAAGTCTAGCCATATTGATTTTTATTTCAGTTCTTCATTATGTTCTATTATAATTAAAGAAAACTGGAATGAGCTGCGCATCTTTACGTAGAACTAAAGATATCATGTTAGGAAGTTTCAGCAGTCAGGTGAGGCAACTTTGCAATGTTTGCGTTAGTCTAGTTTATGTAACATGTTTATGATAATTATATAATGGTCTACAGTCGAGTCGTAGTGTGCGAGTGAATATTGGTTGTATGGCTTGTAATAATTGGAGCTATATAATATACATGCTATCCATCGAGTTCCATCTTTTCACGTATCACACAGATCTGTTTATATTAAATTTGATTTCTTAAAATATTATGATAAGAAGTGTCATAAGTTCCTGCTTAATAATAATGGTCATGTCATAACGTAAAGGGGATAACGGCAACTATAGTGGCTGCAGGAGTTACACAGCAGGATTCCCAGGAATTACACTTGCTTTTACATCTTGTGACACTAGTTCTCAATGGATGCGATAATTTGAGACACAAAGAGACGTGAAAAAATATATCCATATGCCTGAATGTAAAGTATTTAAGTCCTTCTGCCTCAAGCTAATTGCCTAAAGTATGAAGGAAATATCAATACTAGATTTAACTTTACCACAAGCACCAGATTTAGATACAGGATGTAAACATTAAATCAGATGTAGATATTGCCAGAATCATATGCTTCGAGAAAATTTTGATGCAAAAGAAGCGGCTCTACATTTAATATTGCAGTAGGATATTTGTCAAGAAAACTGCATGCTTAGAACAACGGAAAGTTCTTTTATCTACAAATATATCTAAAAATATTTGTTGATTGATTACAAATTTTATTGAGTACACAAGGAATCAATGACAGTCGGCAATAAGTCCAAATATGAATGATGATTTGCGTTTTTTTTTAAAATGAGTTAAGAAACAAGGACTATTTGAGGGACATTTGGGTCTAGACAGTATACTTGGAAATTCAAGTAAAAAAAGATTCAGCCATTTAATTTTGCTAGATTAGAAGTTGTGTGTGGGAGTACTATCTTGAACTACGTTTAAAATCTAATTTATAGTTGAAGGACAATAGACGATAAATAGTGAAGATATTCTAAGCAAATGGATCTGTGCGAAGATATATTGTTTGTAAATTATCGGAAATGGTTTAATCATTTTTCCATTACTATTAACCAATTTCGGTTGCTTCTCATATTATTAAACAGAATGATGTTAGCGAAAAGAAGTGATATGAGATTTAGTTTTTAAACTTCAGTTTTGTAAACGTGTTTTTCACGTAAATTTTAAAGAGAAAAAAAGATTAAAAAACAGCAAAAAAAAACTCATTCCTAAGAAAGAAGTTTATATTGATATTGAAATTTTAAAAGTGATAAGTAAATAAAAAATAATGAAACATTAAAATTTCAGAAAGGGTCCTTACAAATAGCTGGCATCAAATTAAGGTAGCTTTCGATGCATTTGGGTGTGCCTTGCTAGAGAAATATTTAACTCGCCCCCTTTTTCCGTGGTAAGTAGAATGACTTCTTTACAGAATTTGGAGGTATTCAATTTAATCAATCATTCCAGTTACAGATGTCCGGTCTCCAAAAATCGGATACTATCAGTATAAACGGGAAATGTAAGGTTTCTGATAACAATTTAAAAGTACATTTCTTTGATTAGAAATATATAAATGATACTTTTTGCTCATCATCTTTTTTTTAGTATTAATAGAGGATTTTTTTTAAGCACCCCAACCACCAATCCAAGCAAGATCTGTAATTTTATGACTGCCCAAACTATTGATGAAAAACAGTAGAAGTGGTGAAATTATAAAAGCCTATTTATAAAATTTAATTTTCTTTACAAAGATTAAAATTAGTAAGCAAAGAATCCATACTACAATAGTTATAGAAGTTCAAACTAAATCAGTCCAGTTCGATCTGTGTCAATCAAGCTCAATATAAATCATATATAATATATATATATATATATTAGGTTATTTACTATTATATATTTATTAATACATATATATTATATATATAATATATATATGTATCATATATAATATATATAATATAATATAATATTATATATATATACTATATAATATATATATATATAACTATATATTATATATATTATACTAAATACTATATATATAATTTATATATATATTATATTATTTATATTTGACTATTATAGTATATAATATATATATATATAACTTATATTTATATATCCCGTATATATATCATAATATAGTATATATTATATATTATATATATTATTATAGTTATATATATATTAATATATATATAGTATATTATATTTATAGTATAGATATATATTATTATATATATTAGTATATTATATATATAAAGATCGGATCGAATAGGACTTTTTGCTGGAATGGTATCGGAATCGGACTATCGAGGTGAACTTGGAATCGTCCATCACTAATTACTATACTTCAGTATATAATAAATGCATATATTTTTATATAGTATATGACTATAATATATATATTTATTATATATATATATAATTAATTTATATTATATATATATAGTAGTCATTTATTATGTATACTATATATGTATATATCACTATCTATTATATTATATATTATTATAAGCTTAATTATTATATATAATATATTATTATATATATTATTTATATATTATAGATTATTATTATATATTATTTAGCCATTCTCCCATTGTAGGACTTTCTTGCCTTCTACTTATTCTCTTGATCCTAGAGCCTCGGTAGCATCAACAATTTGTCATCGTGCATTGGGTTCGATGCCAGTCCTATGAAGTTATGCACTTACCATAGCTTCAGTGGAGCTGGGTCGTCTTGGTCATCTTTTGCCGCAAATCGCTCTACAGCTCTTTCAGGAAATGCGTATGATTTTAGAAGCCTAGGATAAAATGCTGGGTCCAGGAGTTCTTGTCAAGCAACGTTGAAGAGAGTATCATATTTGGTTTCGACTATGTCTCGATAAATATTCTTCTTATGTATATTATTATATAGTATATTTTATATATTACTCTTTAAAATGTTCATATTTTATTACTAGTAATAGGGTATATATACTTAGGGGTATTATTCTGATGGCTCATTATCTATAGGTATATATATTATGCAGTATATATATATTATTATATTTATATTTATAGATATATATATTATTATATATTATTATTTATATATATATTATATAAGTATATTATTATTATTTTATATATAGTATATATAATTATTTATTAGTAGGAATAGGAGCAAAAGGTATATAGTATTATTTATTTGTAATATAATATATTATCTATATATATATATAATTATTTAATATATATAGATTAATATACAGTTTAAAATAGTATAATTAATGTATATATAAATAAAACATAATATTTTTTTATATTATATACACTAATAGTAGTATAATATTATAATATAATAAAATAAAATAAATGATATATATATATACTTTATATATATATTTATATAAAATTATTATATTATTAACTTTATATATAATATATATATATAGTATATATATATAATAATTTTATTTCTTTATTACCTTTGTATGATTACATATATTCATATAATATATATACTTTATCAGTTAATTATTTATATACAAATACGAATAATATATATATATATATAATATATTTATATATATATATATTTTTAAATATATATAATAATATATATATTATTAGTACTAATTATAACACTCAATATTGAATTAAGTTGTATTATATAATATTATATATATAATATATATATATGATCATATTATATATAGTATAGTAATAGTATATATAGATATTATCTATATATTACCATTCTAAAAATTTTATAATTTCCACGTAATTGCGAATATTTCAGTACAAGTATATCTACCCACTGTTGTTGTAGACTGCATAGTTGCCGACTGAAAAGGGGGATCTTGTATCTGTGGACCTATTATATATATATAGTAAGATATATATATATACTAATATAATACGATATATATAAATATATATTATGTTTTATAAATATATAATATAATCTTACTATATATATATAGTTATATTATATATTATATTAATCATATTTTTATATATATATATATTAGTATATATATATAATATATAATATAATATATAAATATAATAATATATTTATATTATTAATATATTTATATATATTATATTATATATATTATATATTTTAATATTTTTATATTTATATATATATATATTTAGACTTTTTTACTATGTAATTTCCTTTTATTTTATAATGTTATAGTTTTATATAATTGTTATATTATATAGCTATTATTATATAGAGGCGCACCTAAGCTCAGAGGTAGAAGACTCTTCTGAGCAAGACGAGAAGGGCAGGCTTCGAGACAGGGAGGAGCGGAGAGAATTGTGAGGTGCTTCTTTTCTTTATAACTATAGCTTCGTCTCATTCAGACGTTTAATGAACGAACAGTGATGTAGCAGGCTTTGAGTACTTACACGAAGAACTTCGCTGGATTCGGATAGGGCTAGGAGTCTCTAGGGGTTTGCCGTTAGGCCGGAACCCTAGGACCTTTCTCGTGGTTCAGCTGACAGGTCGTGATTTTCCTAGAAGGCCATGACCCGTTCCATGGGGGAGGACAGTTTATAGATTATATAGGGTTATAGATATCTATTATATATATATATATATAATATTATATATACTTATATATATTATAATATATTATATAATATATATGATATATATAATAATCTATATATATTATATAATAATTATAATTATCATATATTATGTATATATATTATGCTATATATATAATATAAATAATTATTTATATATATATACTTAAAATATTATAATATATATTGATATATATATAATTATATATATTATATTAGTATTATATATATACTTGAAGTTATGTTCAATTTAACATACTACATATAATTTTATATAATACACATACCGACGAGATTTATTGATCAATTATAGTCAATTTGAAGAAAGTGAATTGAAATTAGAAAGGTCTTAAAAAGCTTTTAAAGTGAAAAATTTACATGAACACTGAAAATTTATATCAAATAAAATTGGTTGAAAAATTTGCCGAGGTCACGCAAAATAAATATAAATTGCTTAAGAATGTTTGTCTTCTTCTTCTTCTTGATTTCGTTGTGTTTTTTAAATTCATACATACTATTTAAAAGAAAAATATATTTAAAAATTGTTTTTTTTTTTCTTTTTTTGTTATTTTTTTATGGAATTGTAATATGTTTTTAGTCTGATATGATAACTCAAAGCAACCGACATTAGAATGAATAATACAATCAAAATTGGAAAGGAACTTTTTAAAGAAGAAATGATGGAAATTTGCTCTGAAATCAATCTTTAATAATTATATGACTATAATATAATAATAAAGGAAAATAACTATAAGGAATAATAATATAATGATTTTATATAATAATAATGTAATAAAGATAGATGATAGATAGGATAGAATACGATGATAATTGAGTATAGTAGAAATAGATAGAAGCAGTTTTGGGGTTTCAAGTACATTTGTCAAAGTACAAGAGCCTGTACATAGTATCTAGAGATGATCACAGTACAGGTACAGTGTAACAGTACCACCCCCGCAGAATTTGTTCAAGTATAAGTACAAGTACAAATACATGTACTTCAGTACAAGTACAAGTACTTTATGAAATTTTTCCATATATATATAGTAATATTTATTATAATGAATATATATTATATATATATTCTATTATATTTATTTTGAGGTATCTTATGGAGAAAAAGTTCTTATATAAATATTCATAATATTTCATGTATTATATATAATATATATTATAGATATGGGTTGGCCGACTGCACCGGGTTGCGTGCGGTGCGGGCGTTGGGCACTCATTTTGGTTGCGGTGCGTGTGCGGTGCGACATCGATAATTAAGCGAAGTGGTGCGAGGTGGTGCGTGCCGGAGAAAAATACGTGGACGGTGCGGTGGCGGAGGAATAAATTAGTGGTGGGCCGGTGCGGTGCGTTCCTGGTGCTGGGTTTTTTGATTGCTACGCGAACGCAGCTTGCGACAATTGTCTGAACAATAAAAACATGAAAAAGAAATTGGTTGGGGGATACTATATGATATATTAGTAAATATAGTATAGTAATAATATTATATATATATATCTAATATATATATATAATTATATATTACTAATAATATATTGAAATATTATATATATAATATCTATTATATATTATTAATATAATATTATATATATATATTATATATACTATATATTATATATAATATTATATACGTTAATATATGATATATTATATATATTATACATAGCTACTTGTAGTATATAATTATATATATATATACTATATGTTTATATATTATTACTATATATAATATTATATAGATATATATGTATACTTTAAATATAATTATATATATAATTGTATATATATATATATATATATAGATTATATTTATATTATATATAAATGTAATATATATATAAATATATATATATTATATAATATATATATATATTAATATATAGTTATATGTATATATATTATAAATATATATATAAATATAGTTATAATATAATATATATACTTATTATTAAGTGCTAGTCATAGTTGCTCTATTTGCAAAAGTTTTATATCAGCGATACGGATGTTAAGTTGAAAGGTGTAGGAAACTAAGATTCGATTAATTATATATTTATTAAGGAGGATGGGAATACGGTTATCGTTTGGTGTCTGCGCACTCGAGCATACGGAAAACGCACAAGCAGAGAAAGTGAATGGGTGATATACTTTTATCTTTATGAGTCTGTGGAATGCACTAAAAATGAGGTGGGTCTTCTCGTCAATGCATTTTGTGAATACGGTGTTTGTTCCGCAATTACCATAACACTAACGCCCTGGCATAGACAATAGTCATAGTTGCATTAATAAATACTTTACATGTACAGTTCGTAAACGCGTCATGATCAAATAGTCTGGTTAAACGTGAATGTGCAAAAGGTTGAGAAATCTGGGTATTCAGACAGCTCATTCATAAGTGATATATTACTGTGATAGAGTTGTTATATCATTATCATATCAGAACATTCACTTAGAATTCGAGATGATATCACAGTGATGCAGGAAGGGATGAAGAAGTTATTTCGTTTCACTCTGTAAATACGTATTTAAAGAGTTTCGAAGACGTTCCAATCCGGCGAATAACATGATCAGCTCTGCGCAGGTTCCATTGCAGTGCAAATACAGTGATTACCGGCGGTTGATCCCCGATTGTTGGTTATATTGCTGAGCGAAGAAATCATCGGGTCGAGGTTTACTGGGTCATTAAACCAGGTAGCAGTAGGTGTTTGAAGTATGCTTGCAGAATAAGAGAAATACAGTGTGTTAAGTGGGTGAACGGCAGGCGCATCAAATGGACCAGATCATACTTCCCGGAAAGGTTATCGAGGATAGGTCGTCATGATGCTTGCATTATTGTGCTGGGACCCTCATGTGTGTGGATTAATTACTTCTCGTGTTTAAAGTTTACTTCAGGAGTCACAAGCCGGTCGCGAGGGGAAATGGAACGAGGTAACTGACTGTCCCTGTCAATTTCCTCGAAGAAGTAAGGCCGAAATCCTACGATTGAGTACAACAAACGATTGACGTGAGTATGAGAGCCTGGTGTTGGCTAGTGACGTGTTATATGGGGGTTTTGTTTCCGACCCAATGTCTGAAGTTCACTGTATGATTACCGTGTTATTGGTAAAGCCGGATTCATAAATGGTCCATGCAAGATATTTTCACAATAAGCTCCGGTAGCACCCAATTGTTTTCTCAGATGCAAAACAAGCAATGTGTGGCTTATGGCATTACCTTTGTACTAGCAACAAATCCATGCGTCTGGTTTCTTCGAGTATTTCCCAAGACGCTCGAATGCCTGCCGTAAATGAGGGACGTGGATTTTCATCGGTGTATAGGCCAGAAGATCCAGTTCGCGTGAACGGACACGACCCCCCTCCCTAATGTGATGAGGGGGTTGAATTATCGAACCCTGTATACTAACCGTCTGTAAATCTTGAAATGCAATGTGGCTCGCGGTCGGCGTTGTGGATGTACGTGTCATTTGCAGCAATCGCGAGTTGTCCTATTGCTATGTCCACTCAATCTGTCCATCGTGTATACTGTCACGTGGCGATGGTTCAAATAAGTGTTCTGACAAAAACCACTCTGAAGAGTATACGGTTCCTAAACTTTTTACGCATAATCTTGTAGGTTATGGCATAGCGTCCATGATGAGATGTTAGGTGGGTTGTACAATTACATTGCGTATTTTATTAGGCTACTAATAATAAGTAAATATAAAAAGGGGTGTAATATTTATTTTAGATGTTAATTTTGTGCAAACTATCGATATCTTTAAATACTATTGGATATAAACCTTAATTGTATTTAACCCTAAATTATTTCTATTGCAGCGTTTCGGCTTTTAGCACTGATGTCTTAGGGGACGTTAGTTTGTTTGAGGGGTCATATGATCGTGGAAACGACAACCGAATCAAAATAAATGTAGAGGAAGAGCCTCCTCATTTTTCATGTGCATTTCACAGGAAGCAATAAAAGAATATAGTCATCCCATTCGACATTCTGATGTTTGTGGCAGGTTTCGTATTGCGATGGTTTGCGCAGACCACGGTAACATGATCCCATCTCCTAATTGAATTAAATATCGACTTATATCTACACTTTTCATACTTAATCATCGTCGTATGTGACTACACGTATGAATAATTGTGTGGGAACACTCTGTATGTTAATATATATATATATATAATATATAAATATATATATATATATTATAATATATAATATAATATTATATATTCTAATATATTAATTAGTATATATATTAAGTATACTTATAATAATCATGCATTCCTTTTTTTGTCCGAAGATGGGGGTAAGATGCGGGAAGTAGAGAACATGACACCTGTCGAAGTCAGCAATCCACCCATACAGAGCTTACAGGGACCGACGACACTCACTGATGGAAATATTGATCAGGTGGTGGGTTCATCCAACTGGCCAGGTGGGCCAACCATATCACTCAAAAACACGCCATTCTCCTATTATGGCCTCTATTCCGTATCGGCCAAAACTCACATTTCCTCCTTCAGACATTTGTGTTACTGAATTAATCCAATCTTTCTTCGTCTCCAGACCATAGTTTTCACTATATCATTAAACAGGGTAACACCATAACTTCAGGTAAGACCATAGTGCACTCAAGACTTTTTACATATACCAACAATTTAATTGCACAAGCCACTTTCCTACCATGTCCAACTTTTCTACTACACACTGCCGCACCGTTCCTTTTTTCATTCCGACTATAATCCTAATGTTAAACTCAGACACTTGGGTCAGCTGACTCACATATAAACATAATATACACCGAGGACTGTCCTCATCACAACCATACTTATGCACGTTACTTTCAAACACTCATTTTAAACAGCCTGAAAAATCCCTCTACCAATCCTTCAATCATGCAGATTCTAAAAAGCATAACCAAATAATCCGCATATAATAGTAAGGGCACACTCGCATCTCACCGCCATTGATCCTATTCTAAAACATTTTCTCTGCCGACCCCATTTCTAATCTTCTCATTACACCATCATATACAGATTGATTACCGAGGGACCCAATACATCCCTTGCTCATCGTATTATTTTAACCGATCACTTTTACACCTTTTAATCTAACAGCTTCACTACAGTCATACATACTTTTGATTCATAGTATTTAATATTATATTATATATATATATATATATATATAAGTAAAATTTTATATATATAATATGATAATATATATATACTTATATTATATTAATTATGCCCTTCATAGATTATTCCTGGTATTTAGCGATAGGAAGTAGGAAGAAAAAACATGTATCCAATGGTTGTTTATTAAACCCAACTTGGAGATGAATTTAAGTTTGTAGGAACGGACGCAGATATTCCTATCGAGGTTTTATTAAAAAACGAGTGAAAGTAAACAAATAGTTTTCCATTTATGATGTTTATTGTCCCATCATTAATGGTACATAACAAATGTAACCAATACTCAAATTTAGATGAGAGAAAGTGCTCAATATCGGGCTCTCTCATCATTTTAATTCCTTGACTGTCATTGTGCTTGAGATTTAATACTATTCTTCCGAGTTGTTAGTACGAGAGAGAAACAAGTTGTTTGCTGATTACATAATGTCATCTTTAATGATATGGAGTAACTATGGATACAATTGGTTAAAATTAGCAAGAATTGTCATGGGTATGGGAAAGACATTTATTTTTATGCAACAGAAGCGTTGGCCGGTACTGGCAGAGACGAGTATTAAGTTCTTGCAGAATTATAAAAAAGTTAGAGTAAGTCATGTATTCTCAAAATGTCTTTTTACATTTAGCTGTAATTTATTTTAGTTTTACTGGCAGGTGAAGGTCAAGTGGTGCGCATTATCTACTGTGTTTGAGAGAACTTCGTGACTACTTGTGTTGAGATGATCAAGACATTTCTAATGGTTGATGACTGACGGAGGGTTATGTGCCTGTTACTCAGAAAGAAATTTCTTATATTGGAAACCAGCATATTTCAGGACGGAAGGGAGCATTCATCTGTGAATAGTTCCTTTCGACAACAATTTATTTAAATACGTCATGGATATGTTTCCCTGTGGTGACATTCATGTGAGAAGGTCAGAGCGACCAAATTTGGTGCTTCTGAAATATTTGGTCCACTGGGCATGACTATGACTTGTCAGAGAAGCACAGA
>JABUQX010105834.1:15000-39785 GCA_015478945.1 Trachelipus rathkii | reverse complement strand
TGATCCCAAAACAATCTGTCACTATATTACTTTATTGATTGCTCTCAATTGACCCCTTCGCACGTTTGGTTAATTTTTCTTGGTAGTAATTCTACTTCTTATCGGTTATCTCCAAAAAAAACTAAATATTTTAACAACAATTTAATTTTGTTATGTAACATTAGGAATATATAATGTAAAGGACATCTTTTTTTTATATTTATTTAATTTTTTGCCTTGAATATTTTATTTCCCATCTACAAAATTTTTTGTTTTGCGACATTTAAAATAAGAATGAGACAGAACCCTTCACATGGAATTGATTATTCAATGGATCCTGTGCACGAACTGTGTGTGTGTTTGTGTACGAAAGATGATTTCTTTAATTATTAGTAGATAATTAAGTTAATCAGTTCGGGTACAACTTATTAATAAAAGAGGGTTATAAAATAGGTGATATTTTTCTTTCTTTATTAACATCCCTTCTTGTTATTCTGGTCACAGATATGAAATAATTTTCATTGTTATTTAATAGACATGGACATTGTTATGAACAAAACTCAAATAAAATTTTTATCTTTTGAATTCCATTAACTATATATTTTTCTGAGAAGAGTTTGCAGAGGGGGAGCGTATTATTAGCTCCATGATCTCTACTAAGATCTAGATTTTAAAGCCACTATTTTATTAGTATTGTACAGCAGTTATATATATATAATATACTATATAATATATATATAATATATAATATATCTATATATATATAATATATATATAATTATATATATATATATATAAATATATATATATATATATATATTTATTATATAATATATATATATATATATATATATATATATAGATAATATTTATTTATATATATATATTTATAATATATATATATATTATATATATATTATATATATATATATATAATATATATATATATATATATTATATATATATATATATATATATATATATATATATATATATATATATAATATATTTAATATATATATATATAATATATTTATATATATATATATATATATATATATATATATATATATATATATATATATATAGTATATATATATATATATATATATATATATATATATATATATTATATATATATATATATATATATATATATATATATATTTTATATATATATATATATATTATATATATATATATATATATATATATATATATATATATATATATATATATATATATTGTTGGAGAAAACTTTTTTAAATCTTTTTTTTTTTAATTTTTCATATTTTTTTTTACAAATTTGGCAAATTATTATTATTCATTTTTTTTTATCTTAACTCAGAGCTTTAAATAAGCACGTGCATAAAATCAGTTTTTTTATTTTGTTTCGTACTCGCATTAAAGACTGATGAAATAATGTATTAATTAATTTCCAACATATGTCTTAATTTTAATAAAGAGTGAGCAGACATGTTTCAAACTTTTTTATTTATTGTCGGAATATGATTAGACAAAAGCTAAGGAAAGAACTCACCCAATCATTTTCAAATCTAAAATAAAATTTAAAATTGATTAAAAAAAAAAATGAACAAAAAAAGTTTTCTTTTCCAACATTTGACAAAAAAAAAAGCATTTTGAAATAATTTTTTCCTCCGAATATGATGATTCATACACCGAAAGGAAGATCTCCCAATTATTTTCAAATCTGCAATAAAAATTAAATGTTATCGTCATTTCCAACATTTTTACATTACTCGTTTAATTCAGAATACGGAAACTTTATTTATGGAAAAATATTATTGAAATTTCAATTTAGGAAGAATTTAGGGGAAAAAAATATAATTATATATATAATTTTAAATAATTCTTGTTTTGTTAATATTTTATTTTTAAATAATTCTTGTTTTGTTACCATTTTCTTTTTATATAATTCTTGTTTTGTTACTATTTTATTTTTAAATAACTTTTGTCTTGTTACAAATTTCCTCCAGATATATAGTAGTTCGACAGAAAAGCGTGATATCTTAAAATCAAATTATGTTTTATTTTCAATCAATAAAAGGATATAATAAACAGCAGTCAACAAAAAGACCTCAGTACGCAACTTGCAGATAATAGAATTAACTATGAACTCTTTATTGTGAGTAGTGAGTAGTTGAGATAGCATTTCTCTTTTCTATATTATTACTGTGTATTTATTTGTTATTATGACTTCCTCACTTTAATGGTATTCTAGACTTCTCTCTTAGATAATAAACTAATATTACATACTATGTATCATCCTCAAATGTATATAAAAAGGCAGATTATCAGAAAAAGAACTGCACCAAGTGTATAAATAATATCTTTCCTCATCAAAATATACAAAAATACATTGTGATATATAATTTTCAATACACAATGTTCATAAGGGTTTAAATTCAATTTTAGACCGATTATAGCTGTTAACCACTCACACACACTACACTACAAAGTTGAAAATGTTATAATGCTATATATAATATATTATATATATATATAATATATATATAGTATATATATATTATATATAAATATATATATAATATATATATATATTAATATATATATAATATTAATATATATACTATATGTAATATATATATATATATATATATATATATATATATATTATAAATATGGCAACTGTGGTTCTCTTTTGAATTTGTGAATCTTTATATAGCAGAATGTGTAAATCAAATAATTTAATTATTGTTCAAGAATACTTAAGCATCATGCAGAAAAAATTAAGCAAGTATATTGCGATAAAATAAATATATATATATATATTCAATATAATATATAATATATATATATATATATATAAATTAATATATATATATATTATATATATATATAAATAATATAATATATATATATATTAATGATATATAATATTATAATTATATATTATATTATTATATATATTATTAATATTATGATAAATATTTATATATATATATATATATAATATATATATATAAATAATATAATTAATATATATTAATATATTATATTAATATATAATATATATATATATATATAACTATATTAATATATTATATATTATTAATATATTAATAGTATATATATAATATATATATATATATATAATATATACTAATAATATTAATATATATTATAATATATATTATATATATATATATATATATATATATATATTTTAAATAAATATAAAAATTATATTATGATAACTATAATAAAAATAAATTTACTACTTAATAACTCTTATTCCAATAATACCATACAATCCTTTGATAAGATTTAAAATACTACTTTATCCATAAAAATGTAGTTTATCTGATAATTAGTAATTTTAGGGAAATTAATAATAAGAAGGATGGAAATGAAAACTTTTTTTTCCGCTCATTTATGTTATTTAGCTGACTTTTATGACAATCAAATTTTTATTCCTAAATTGGTTTTTGTTAGCTAAAAAAAGTAGGAAAATGAATATTTCATATTTCTATACTGCATAACTGGGCTATGTACATTTCTATATATATATAAAAAGTGTGTGTGTCGTGTGTGTTGTGTGTGTGTGTGTGTGTGTGTGTGTAGTGTGTGTGTGTGTTAGTGTGTGTGAGTGTGTGAAGGTGTGAGTTAGTTTTAGTGTTGGTATGTAGAATTCTTTATAAATTCACTTTCATTTTTTAATATTTACTTTTAGTTATAATTTCTGTAATACGTTTTTTATTTAATAAATTTTTTAGTATTTAATTTACATAGACGTAAATACCAATATATGTAATCTCTATAATGATATTGAGAATGTGAGAAGTTGATTTGAAATATTAAACTAAGTATACATATAGTGATAATGATATATAAGTCAGTGAGGAGAGCGTACCTTACACAACAAGAGTTACAGCTCATTAGATGTCCCCTGAAATACTGAATCGCGACGGACAACGTAGTATCGAGTGAGGGATCGATACGGGCCATCTAGTCGGCCACGAAATAGTCAGCATATCTGAATTCCTCATGCAGGGCGTAATTTCACAGCCCTGATTGCAAACCAGTGGTGACAAACCTAACAGTGACTATAGATCACAGTATAGGCTGGCCAGGCTATCGCGACACCGGAAGTTTATCCCATTAGTTAGCAAAGCACGCTACCAATGTATAACAGCTATTTATTAAAATAATCAAATATTTATAAATAATTATTAACATACAAAATCTAGAGAGCGTAATATATGTCATATATAAATATAATAGATTTTTATAATGGTAATATTCGGCGTAGACGTCAGAATACTTTTTTACAATTTTTTTGAGTATTATATAATACAGCTCTATATCATCACGAGATATAATATAAAAGATGAGGGAAGAAAGGTTGGATCAGCACTTATTCTTCTTCGTTCGATAGGAGAATTATATGACACACTAATTGTTGTACTAGTGACCTCACACATTAAAAGCCGTGTGGCATAGCTTCGCTTACGAGACACTTATTTTTAGAGACCAGAAGTATTCGAAAGAGAATGAGCTTACTGAGGAGACAATACTCTGTCTTTCGACAAATGGTAATGATTATGTGTGTAGGCGAGGGAAGCTGCATAAACAATATCTGAAACAGTATTCTTGTCCATGCGCAATTAGAAAAGTATAAAGCAATCGAACTCAATCTAAGGTAGTAGTGAGTAATATAGCTACAAAAGCTTCTAAAAATCGGGCATACTCACTTCTACTCATTTATGTTGACTATGTGATATCACCAATACACCTTATATGAAGTCCGCCTCTCGAATCAGAAGCGATGGATAGGTGTAAACATCATCCTTTTGATCTTACCGAAGCAAGGAACATAGTCAGTTTTTTAGTGTAGTTCAAGACACTCTCAAAAGAGCAACTAATCAATCTCAAATTCATCAGATCATAATTGCTAATTTCCATATTAAGCTGGAATAACCAAGAGACAATTCACACTAATGACGAACTTTTCTTTATTTTATAGTATAAACAAATATGTGCGCGACGTAGGAATGCACTATATCCATATAAAAGAAGATAATTATAAAGAATAACGAGTGGAATCAAAATATCGCTTATTTATGCACACCTATCCGTTTAAAACCAATATACATTACACATAGTATACGCTATACAACTATAAGAATGTACTTTATACATTATTTACGTATGATGAACGAGTAACCTATCCTGACATGGATTAGAGAGTAATTATAACATTTATCAGATACAGTTTTATACAGATGAGTTGCATGTACTCGTGGAGAAAAATAGGACAGAAACTTCTATTTAGTACATCTATTATAGATGATTGGAGCTTACGACATACAACAAAAGTTAGCGAACCAGAGGCACTCTTGTACAACTATTGTTAGATAAAATGTGTGCTCTCCTTTGAAGGTACACCGGAGTTATTATAGAATTTATGTTTTATATGTGTTCGAAAATTTAAATTTAAAAACAGAAACCAAATTTAAAGAAATACTTTACTAAGTGTGTCTTAATTTGTTCCCGCTCTAATTAATAGTAATGGACTGATGTAGGAGTGAAAGGCCATGAATATTCAAATTTAGGATATTATATTAGTAGTGCCTTAAACCTAGATGTTTGAAGAGCTGAGTAAAGTGTGTAAGTAACATCACGAGAGCTATACGCCTATTTTAAGTGCATACTTAAAAAATTAATATCTATAGCTCATGCTGTAGGAATGAAGGAAACATATGAACTAGGTCACTAGCTTTGAATGCTACTAAGTATGGCGAGGAGTTATTTTGAATCAGTGGTAACCTGAAAGTTATTGGGCTTAATCTCGGTCTCCAGAGTGGCTTTACAAAAATCTGTTTTTTTTTTTATGTTTATGGGATAGCCATGGTGCTAATCAACATTGCTTAGTTAAAGACTGGACAAAACGAAATAATTTCAATCCAGGACATCAAAGTGATAAATATACACCCCTTGTTGAGCATTACCGAGTTATTTTACCACCTTTATTAATAAAACTAGATCTTATGAAGAATTTTGTGAATTATATAAAGATGTGGAGGGTTTTAAATATTTATCTTAGATTTTCCCGCTCTTAAGTGAAGCTAAATTAAAAGAGGGAATATTCATTGAGCCTCAAATCAGAATATTTTTTTCACTGTTAATAGCAAAACTGTTAGTGATCCACATAAAAATTAGGCTGTAGAATTTCTTTAAAAGTTCATTTTTTTTTTAAATTCTCGTTTTGACTTCATCCCTCCAAATTTGGTTGTGAGCAACGGGCAAGGAGAATGGTTCCATCAGGATATATTACAAATATAGCTGGCCTTATCAAGGCAGATAGGATGAATCTATAATGAGTGATTACTGCTCCTCTTTGAAATTTGAAAACTTCTCAATACATACAAAAAAAGAAAGTAAATTCTCAGGTATGATAGTTACCAATTTCCGCAAAATGCAGGTACAAACTGAATATATTTTCAACTTGTGAAATGATACATGTATATATTTAATATCTTCTTCAATTCTAAAAAAAATATTTAATTTAAAGAAACATGTAAAATATGATCATATTGTTTATAGTGTCATAGCTTGAATAACATTGAGATCATAAAGTTACAAATATTCCTGTTATTTTTGAGGGGTCGTAGCTAAAAGTCTAATCGTTACAGAGAAAATCTTATTTGATTTTCAGAATCAATTTAAAAAAATAGATTTACATTCGCCTACTTGTATTTCAGTTCCTAAAATTTATTTCGAATTTTTTTTTTTTTTTTACAGTTGTCACCACCACGGTCACGGCAGAAGCCATCGTCCATGGGACTGGGACTGGAGCTGAGGCTGGGGCTGGGGCTGGGGCTGGGACGAATAACACTAGAACAAGAAGAGTTAAACCAATGTTTATTAGTTTAGTTGAAAGGAAATAATATGGAAAATACGAATCCTTCATGCCAGGGAGAGTCACCTTGGTAATGTCCTCAGCACACTCCGAAGTATCCCCTCCCCCCCACGGAAAAAAATCTGCATACGCAACAGACTTTCGTGGCTTCTTTATTATAAATTATTTGAAAACACACAAGGTAAGATGTGAAAAGAAAGAATGAAAGTCTACAGGACTTGAGTGCGATGAAAGAAAGTCAATATTGAATGGAATGTAAAATATTAATATATATATTATATATAGTATATTATATATATAATACTTATACATTATAATTATTATATATTATATATATTTTATATATTAATATTAATATATACTATATATATATATATATATATATAAATTAAAGATAGTTTTATATATATATACATACAATATAATTAAAATAAATACATTATAATGCACTATAAGTTATACAACATACTTAACAAGCGGCAAGTTGTAAGCCACAAGAGAATTATAAAGAGAAATTGAGGAACTGACACTATTCTTCCGATAACAGTTATTTACTACCATAGAAGAATCAACGAAAACTACCGCGGATTATCGTTTAAGAACATTCTCAAAGAGCATAGTTATAGTACTATGCGTCATAACTTCATGTAGACACGCAATATTTTACTATTTAAATATAGAAGTACCACGCAGCACGAGAATAATAGACTTGAAAGAAAGTCAGTAATCTACTGGAAGATGTGAGTTGCCTGAATCATCGTGGAAACTGTTAGTAGAATAGACTTAAGTATTCATTCCTTCGTTTCTAAACGAAACAATAAAAATTACTTTCATATAGCAAGGTTCAAAAAGGAAACACGAGTAATTGTTCTGTTACCATATAATAAATCTCAAAATATAAAAATGCAAAATATAATTGTCTTGCAATGTTGAATTCTCTATTACAAATATATGCAGTAATTATTATTATAATATAATAATAATCATTAAATTAACCAAGAGGAAATAAAAGTGTATACTTAACTTGCCTTTGATATAATATATCTATGAAGCGAACGATGTTCAATAGGTCTAAGAAAGAGTATTTACATTCTCAGACATCGTATTATAAACAAAATAGAGTTTGTTCACTAGCCATTCATAATTATATCAGAACGGAAGACACGTTGGTTATGAGTCGAATTACAGACAAACGATATCCATTAAGTATGAGAGCTTTAAAAGGAAGTGAGTGAGTACTCTTAACGATCATTCTAAATTTCCTTAAATTAGTTGTTTAAAGGGTATCCTTTCTTGCTACGACGCAATTATTTTGAAGTCTGAAATTATTTAATTTTCATTTACGTATTGAAAAGGATTTAAAAGTAAGCCTTGTTATTTAACATATTTATAATATGAAACATTCTGATTTTTATAACTATTTGTCGTAATTTCTCGTATTTAAATTATTTTTATATAAAATTCGATACATAAAATACATTCGATAAACTTTTCCAGCAATGCTTAATTGCCTTAATAAATAATTTTTATTTGACATTAATTAAAAACACTGAACAAACTACTTTATTAGTGTTTATTAATTTCTTTTATCTCTAATGTTTAATCTTAACATTTATTAAATGTTAAAATTAAGCACTAAAGATAATAATATTGATAAATACTAACGTCTTTTTGTTTAGTCTTTTTAATGTTAGATACAAATTATTTATAAAAAATAATTTTAGCCTAAGGGAATAAAAACTATTTTTGAAACTTAGAAAATCCATAATAAATTCATAGTCTCCCAATATTCTAATCATTCATTAGAGATTTTTAAGAGGAAATGAGTAATTTCTAATTAAGTAAATGTTAAGATAAATTGCAATTAAGGGGAGGTAGTTCTCTCTTTTTTCATCATCAAGGTGCTTGTTAGTCAGATGTTATCAGGATTTGAAGAATAGTTATGAAATATTTATATTCTTTAATATTTTATCATATTTTCTAATTCATTTTTCTTGAAATAAAATTGTTTCTATAATTTATGGAATTTAATTTTGCAATTTTTCCAACATAGTTTCTTAATAGTTTTTCAGTGTGCAAATACCTAAATTTTTTGTGACAATTTCTTGTTTATTTTTTACATTAAAGTTCAGAGAGAAAGTTACTCAGCTACATTAGGTTAAAATGATTACCAATGTGTTAACATATTACACATGTTCCTCAATTCAATGTGAAAAAATTATATTTAGCATCATAATGCATATTTTTTAATTGATTAATATAATCATGATGTTGAATTTGTATTTGTGGATATCTTTATGCATAACAAAACAAATTGTATAAAATAGGGGATTTTATAGACATCTTTCCCAGAGTCAAGAATTAGATTTATAAGGAAATGGTGAAGGAAATTTAGGTAACATGCCAAAGTAAAGAATAAAGGCATTGTCATAATTGGAGATTTAAATTTTCTTGACTTAGAGTGGGATACCTTGACTAGTTTAGATCATAAAAGTTGTATATATATGGTATATTAGACAACTTTTTTGAGTCAGGTTCTCCATGAATCTACAAGATTAGATTTTGTATTAATGAACTTCAGGCCAGTCAATGAAGAAACTTTGCAAGTTTCCGCATATTCTTCTTCACCCGTATGAAGATTAGAAAGCTCAGTGACTACTCCACAATGAAATATTCAAATATCATCTATGAAAGGGTATTGCTTTGCAACCTACAACTCAAAATGGCATCATGCATGCATTTTGAGGGTCTATCCGGAGAACAATGAAGTCCAATTGTCCTTCCTTCATCCCCATGGACCTGCATCCGCTTTTATATATTCATCCCAACCTGATGAGATTCTGGTTGATACCAGTGATGTGATGATGATGATTGTTAGCCCAGTTATTCAAACTGGCAGAACATAAAAACTTACAAAACAAGAAATGAAAAAGGCAGAAGAAATGATGCACCAATAAAGTAATTGTGTACTTTAAAAATGAATTATTGCAATTGTCATATTTAAATTCTTAATATAAAATTTTTTATACTGAAGTTGATAGACCTTTTCATTACCCTTAAAATATTTTTAATGTGTTCTTTAAATGTTAGCAAAAAAGAGATAGGCATATGTTGTGTTGACCTTTTCCTGTTTTTAAATTGAACATTTTTGGAAAATTATATTACACAGGTTAACTAAAGTATCTGTAGCACTATAACTAAACAAATATAAAAACTGAGGTTGCTGTATATTAAGGTACATAGATATGGTCGTCTACTGTAAAAATTTTAAAAAAATCAAAAGATACTTTGACCTTTTTGAGGTCAAAGGTCAAGCATAAGGTCATCTTTTTTTTATTTGATAATTTACATGAAATATGCATATAATAAGTTTGATAGTTCTCCTTTTTAGCTTTAAAATGCTTTTTGAATGACTTCTTTATGTGGTCTAGAAACCAAGATATAATATGCTGAGCTTTGTGCTGTATTGTCAAAAATTGACCTTTGCTCAAAATTAATATCATTGACTTCTATCTCAGGAACTATTTGAGATAGAGAAGTGGGATAAGCACCATTCAACTTCTCTCAATGAGATCAGATAAGTGCAAATTTTTATCAAATTTTGAAAATATGAGTGAAACTTTGGTTGGGTTATAATGGAATGACCCATTTATAATCTTAAATGTTAAATTTTGCAATAAGAACTGCTAGAGTTTGGAGGGTTCAATATTATCATTATTAAATAAGATGAAAATCACGGAAAAGGATAGGAGTGCCAGCAACAACCCTGCATGCATATCTCTCTCTCATAACACTTACTGCGGGGCTGCTGGGTTCTTTTTAATAATGGAAGACTCCACAGAAAAATTTCAGTGAGCTAGTCAAGGATGGCAAGGAATTGAGATGGAACTCCAATTCCTCAGAAACGTTCAACACACACCTCCCTCACGGTGGCCTGATGCAGCTCATTATTGACATTTAATCCTCTTCTTCAGGGAAAAACGATCAGAGAAATCCAGCAAACTGCTCAACCAAAATCCCGGGGAAAGTTTCCACCCACAATCAAACACAAACACTCTTTAAAACCCCATTCCTTAACCTACTCTCATAAAAACTCATTTCTGATTGAACTTAACCATAGGAATGAAACCTCAATTTCTTTTCAAGTCTTCTTTCTTTATTTTTCTAAAGGCTCATGACCTCCCTCCCTCCCTCACTTCACGACTCAATAAATAAGTTTTTTTAACAATATCCTAGACTTTAAATCTAAGGAAAAAAAACTCATGAATAAAATAATAATAATAATGTAAAAAATAATCATAACCCTCAACCTTCAATTTCCCTACAAAATATTTATATATATATATATATATATATATATATATATATATATATATATAGATATTTATATATATATATATATATATATATATATATATATATATATATATATATATATATATATATATATATATATATATATATATATATATATATATAATATATTTATATATATATATATATATATATATATATATATATATATATATATATATATATATATATATATATATATATATATATATATATATATATATATATATATATATATATATATATATATATATATATGATGTGGGACGATTAAGAGTTTTGACGATGACGTAATTATAAAAAATCAAATTTTTTAATTGAAAAAGTATATTTTAAAATTTCTATTTTAATTTATTTAACAAATTTATAATAAGGAAAAGAATTAAATTGTGTTCACTTAATTCTTATTGAAATTTGTAAATACATTAAGAACCGCATTAATACATAGAAAGTTTTCCTGTTATTTATTAACATTTTGGTTTTTTTCAAGTTTCTATATAATAATAATAATCATGGGTGTAGGCAGGATTTCATTTATGGGGGCCAAAGGTTGAGTGATATATATATATATATATATATATATATATATATATATATATATATATATATATATATATATATATATAATATATATATATATATATATATATATATATATATATATATATATATATATATATATATATATATATATATATATATATATGATAGCAATGAGTAATGATGTGTAGAAACATTACTCTTTGTTAGTGTTCTTGAAAAGTTTTTCTTTCCAGATACCTGAGTCAATTTGTAATTAGTATTCTGTTGTTTAAATATAATATAAGAAGTAATCATTTATAATATAAATAGGCTATTTGTGAGTACACAGTCGATATAAGAGGTGACTACATATAAGAAATTGGAGTGTGTTGGAAAATATCAGACCTTAGGAGCAAACTAAAGTTCATAAGAGGGTGGATTGGATAAAACATAGAACAAGAAGGGAGCAGTTATTTATTCATTTTATATTATCTTTATGAGCATTTATTAAGGACTAGACCTAATATAATGACATGAGATGTAACCTTTATTATGTGACTAAATTAATATACTACTAACAAATATTTATGTCTATATTCATCTATTATATACGGTATTATTCATCTATAATTTTACGGTGCTCGTCATCATCTCATCTCATCTAACATAAATATCATTTGGAATAATAACCCAGGTAATTTTCTATAAAGTAATTTCTATAAATAATATAATAATACCTAGTCAATTATATTGTCACATTGCGCAACTCGCTAATTACTGGAAAAATAAGAATGGGGTCTGATACAGAGGAAAAAAAGAACGAGGGAGAGATAGAGTGCAAGATGATAGGGAAATGTCCTTTGTTTTCTGGACAGGAGCGTGATTATGAGAAATGGAGAAGAAGAGTGAATGACTGGGTGGAACTGAATGAGAAAGTGAAGAAAAAAAGGTTTGATAATAAGGTTACATCTGGAATTAGAGGCCAAGGGAATAATCAAGAATGTAAGCGATGATTGACTTAACAAAAGAAGGAGGTTTGAATCTGTATTTATTGCGCCTGGATAACAGATTACAAGATAGATAAAAAGAGATAGAAACGATTTAATAGCTGTACTAATGTGTTAAAATAAGTAAGAGAGAAGAAAGCGTGAAAGGTATTGTGTGAGATATGGAAAATAATGGTGAGCGACATGTTTATATGAGCGAAATTGTGGAAAAGATGTAAAGGAGCACATTTATTATACACATCTAATTTGAAAAATTGGCAAGAACAGATTACACTGGCCTGCGTTTGAAAACTTTTTTTTTAGCCAGTTTGGGTTTTGTTAACTGATTTTTAGCAACTCAAACACGCTGAAACCAAAAATGAAGCATTTTATCAATCAGCTCTAGTGTTTTTTTTCTGGACTGCTTTCTATTATGGATACCCGACCCAAAATTGTTGAAAATCATTCCATCATTAGTCATAGTATAAACGTATTTTTATTAATAAATTCTATTAAATATGCCTCAACACAACCAACCAATCCTCCAATGTTAAAGTAAAGCATAATGCATATAGTTTATTGTTAAAATAATTACAATCATGTAGTTATACCAAATTTGCTCTGTAATTAAAGATGGCTGTAGCTTACATCGGGTTACTACTAATCTTCTCAACACTTCGCAGTCTTCTCATAACATAGATACAGGCCTCAGTAAATCTTTGAACACTTTGAAAAACGATCACAGAACCCCTAAACCCAATCTATACATTTCCAATTTTCAACATACTACACCGAGCAGAAATTTTTTTGAATTGAGCTTGCTGAGTCCTTCTTAATAAAAAGGCACAAGCTAATTATCAACATCCATATATATATTTTGATTAAGAAATTTATTGAACATTTTTAGACCTCAAATAAATATATTGCTTTATAGTATATATACATATATATTGAGGATTTTAATTTAACGTTAGTTATAAAACCTAAATTTGCTACTTCACATTTTATTTATAATTAAATAAACATTATTATTGCTATCATTATTTAAATTAGTCTAGAACTCTGTCTCTGATGATGCCTGAAGTGGCCAGGCGAATATTAGATTAAAAGTCAGAAAGCAGTTGTTCTTTTCTACTCTAGAATAGTCCTTAAAAAGATCAATCATGTAGCGGTTTTGAGCCTTTAGGAAATTGGAAAACGCTTGCAAATCTCACATTATATTATTATTATTGAGTTTTGATATTATCCAAAATTCTTTAATATTTGTTAAACAAGACGCAAAAAATGATGATGATGATGGAAAAAAAACATTTTTCTATATATCGTCCATCATATATAATATATATATTATATAATATTAATATAGTATATATTAATTTATATTATATTAATATATATAATATATATATATATATATATATATATATATATATATATATATATATTATATATAATATATAGTTATTTGGATCGGCAAAATATTCCAAAGTATTATATTAAATGTTTCTTTCTGTTGGCCAAATTTGGACTAGTTGCAATAAAATTTCAAAGCATTGCATTTTTTAGTTTTGTTGGTTATGTTGTCACTTGTCAATGTGTCAGCAATTTAGCAAAGGTCATGTGGGTTCAAAAGTAACACCTGTCACCTAGTATAGTGGGTGGTTTTTGAGTTTGGGATGTCTGCCACAGAGCTCAGCTAGGGCTTCTTGTTGCGACTCCTTTTTGTTGAGTGAAGCAATGTTACTGTGATATATGAATAATAAATAATAATAATAATAACAATAACAAAGAGCATTTAATTAGTAAACTAGGAGTTAAGAAAGTTGAAATTAACACTTAAAGAAACTAAACATAAGATATACAATCTTCAAGTAATTAGCCTTCAGTCTCAAGTTGAATTTTTATTTCTTCTTTTACCTTCTTTTTTATAAAAACCCAGATGTGGGTTTTTTGATGTTTTTTTCAAGTTGGGGTTTATAAAAACCCCACTGGGGACAGCCCAGTTGTCCCCAATTGTGCCAACCCTGATATAATATATATATATATAATATATATTGCATAGATATAGTATATATATATATATATATTATATATATATATATATATAATATAATATACATATATATATATATTATATATATATATATTATATATATATATGATATATAAATATAATATATATATATATGTATATATATATATATATATATATATATATATATTGTGTATCACAACAGAAGAAATATATTATATATATATATATATATATATATATATATATATATATATATATATATATATATACTATAAATAAATATTTTTTTCTTTTATTTTATTAATTTTTTTTTTTTAAATATTTAATAATTTTAATATATTTATATATTATATATATATAATATACTATATATATATATATAATATATATAAATACATACGCTCAATCACTACTTGAGAATTAAAATTCTTAAATTCACCACATTTATCACAGGCTACCAGCATTTTTCACTTCCTCATATGCTATTTTGAAAGACTGCAGCTCTTGATATCCAAAAAAAACTGACAGATTTGCCTTGTTCTGAAATTTGTTAGGTTGGAAAGAAGTTCAAGAAGTACCTGACAGTGCTCCAGGCCCTTCTTGCACTCAGCAACTTCACACTATTTTAATAGGATTCACACTACCTAACTGACAGTATGTGAATCAGACTCTGATACATAATTAGTCAACCACACTTCTTGAGTCTGGTAAGATGCTTTATAACTGGGTCCTTGATGTCACCATAAGAAATATTTTCACAATCTTCCATAAACAGTTAGCTTTGGAGAGGTAGCTATTTTGTTTTTGTTATACTTTCAGACTCCAATACAGAAGCTTTGATCCAAACACAAATCTTTTCTCTGACTAAAATGCCAAATTGATGTTTTAAATATCTTGATACCCCAAAAGACATATTATAACTAGGAGGACCTTTATGTTATTTAAATCTGTGTTTATTAAAGTTTTATCCAAATTGTGAATTTGGTTATTTTGGTACACTATAGCAGAGAGGCTCGGGCATCTTCTCTGTTCATATGTTTGACAAAATATTACTGAAACAGGAATTTATCTAGTTGGTGAGAGCTTGTTTAAAATGTAAAATAAAAAGATATTAAACTTCCATAGATGGGAAAGGGTGCAAGATTTTTTTTTGTGACAACTTACTATCCAGCAAGCTCAGGTCCAACTTGGATGACCTGAGCATTTTGTCTTTTATGAAATAACCAGAAAAGTAACAAGGGAGCCAAAAAGGTGCTAAAATTCATCAAAGTATACAAAGGATTATGAAATAAATTTTAATTTGACTGCTTATTATTTGTTACAAAAAGAAATTTTATTGCCCTATTTTAAAATAATTAAATTTTCATAATTTTTAATTTCATTTGCTTGATATAGAATTTCATACTTAATTGTTTTAACACATTTAAGAATCGGATCTTACTTATCTCAGCAACCACAAGGGCAAAATTATTAATTATATATAGGCTATATAATGGTAATCTATTAACCTATATAGCTGCTACCATGGCTCAATCGGTTGAGCGACAGAATTGCATGACAAGGGCCCAGGTTCTACCCCTAGTCCGGATCCTAGGTAGAAATTACTTAGAGAAGCTCACCTCCTAGAATAGGGCTATGCCCGTGAAGTGTGGACTTCTATATATATATATATATATATATATATATATACGTTAACTTAACTAGATAATATATATTATAATATATATATATATATATATATATATATTAAATATCGTATATATATTTTAAACTTAGTGCCTAATTAATATTATTACCAAGTGATATTATTACCCAAAAATATATCAAAATATAATAGGTAAGATTTATTGAGTACCTACAATGTTAGATAAACTCTAATATTAGGTAATTTAAATTTTTTTTTCTTTTTTTTGGGTGGGAATGGACAGGATTTTTATTGTCAACCAGGCTAGGTGACTATGATAAAGGATTTAACTTGACACAAGCTCTCTGGTGCGTCAAATGCAGTTAATATTAGAAAAAGTGATTAGATCTCAGAAACCATGTATTAGCAAATTTTGACATACTTAAAATTGTTTTCTGAGCATCTTAATGAGCAAATTTGTTTTGTATTGTGAGTAATATTTCTAGCAAATTTTAACTAATACAAGTCAGTATGTTTTAAAGACCCATTATGGTTAGGAAGATAAAAATTACCTATTTGGTGGAATGGAGATAAGGGTTAAAATCTGTGAAAAACCGTAGCGATTTTAAAAAAAAAACGAGGTAGTAGTAAGAAGGTACATTTAGAAAATTATAAGAAAATTAGAAAATGAATTTAATCAGCTAATAATAAGCTAAAGAGAATGGTGCAAATTAAATTAGTAAGGAATAGTAAAAAGGATCTGAAGTTTTTTGAGCTTCTTTGCATTTGGCCAAATCAATATTTATGAAAATTTAGTAGGTTCAGATAGATAATCAGTTAACACTTTGTGTTTATTTTGCATCAATTAAGTGAAAGGTTCATCATGTATGTTAATTGGATGAAAGATTTAGCTACAATATGAACAGAGATTGGCTTGAGCCTGTTGACCACGAAAAAGATTTGGGAGTGATTACAAGCTGCTATCTGAAATTGGGTAATCAGTTTTAAGAAGCAAGGAATAGGGCTAAGATGTTAGGCATAATAACTCGCAATGTCCTTTACAAGAGAATGGAGGTTATAAGTAGCTGTAAACACTTATGTTGGGAGCAGAGTTGTGGAGTTGGTTCAAAATTTTCTGACTCCAACTCCGACTTCACCCTCTTCAAAATTACCGACTCCAACTTCACCCTCTTCAAAATTACCAACTCCAACTCTATCTCTGACCTCTTGGAAATTACTGACTCCAACTTCACCCTTTTGAAAATTACTGACTTTTCATACTCATCTGAGCTTTCTGAAGAATGACTTGAGAAGGTAGTAATTGGGCTAGCTGTAGTTTCATCACTTACAATATGTCCAGATGTATCCTTTTCTTCTTAAACTTCTTGCAACCCTTTAATACAAATGGCCACATTGCAAAGTGCAGATTTAGCTTTTTGTTGATCTTCAGTTAAGCTTACCCTGTAGATGATAGGATCAACATAAACAGCAGCTAGTAGAATATCATTGTCAGTGAGAGAAATTTCTCTTTGTACAATGGAGTTTTTATTTCTTCTGAATCTTAAATATAGATAGCATAGTGTTGAAGGTTGAATTTATTAGAATATAATCCAAATTGAAAAACATAAGTGCAGCACGTTAAAAACTTTGAAATTTGCATTGCATCTTGTTGTGTGGAATTCGCCAGTTCAGTGAACTGCTATGACAGCTGATTGAAGTCCACTCATAGAGTCACAATTCCACAACTTTGTCAGTCAAAATTTCTGGACTCCACTCTAATATCTGAAAGTTACAGACTCAATCTCTTGAAAATTAACTGACTTCAACTCCACCCTCTTCAAAATTACTGACTCTGCGACTGACACCAATTCCGACTCCACAACCCTGGTTAAGAGCGTATTAGAGCATCATGCCCAAGTATGGGTCCGCCATTTAAGAATAGATAAATATGCTAGAAATAGTGTAATGTAGAGCAACAAATGTTTCTGGCTTCGAGAGGCTAATATTTTGACAGAGCTATGAATAGAAGCTGAAGGAGTTAGGAATGTTTCCATTTAAAAGTTTTTTTTTTTTTTTTTTTTTTTTTTAAGAGAGGATATGATACAAGCTAACAAAATATTTACAATTCTCGATAATGCTGAGATCAATAAATTTTCTATAGTAGACCATGGAAGGGAAACCAGGGGACATGATAAGTAAATTAAAAAGAAATAATGTTATCTTGATATAAGAAAATACTCATTCACCAATAGGATTAATATTTGGAATGGTTTGCGCCACAGAAAGTTGTTGATTGTGACTTTTGCAACATTTAAGATTGGACAGGTATAGTATATCATGTCACTCCTAGCTCAGTGGTAGATCATTCGCATAGCAAGTGAGGGGGTCCAGGTTCGAGACTGGGTTGGAGCTAGAGAATCTGAGCTATTCTCTATTAACTGGCTTCAACGCACTCAGACGTTAATGAGTACATTTGTGATGTGCTTTGCTATGAATGGGAATTAAGTGGTGCCGATGTTAAAGGCTATATCACGACCATGTATTGTTATTATTATGACTAAGGCTAATTGCTGGTTTGTAGTTGGCCTTTGATTGGAGGGTATTTTGAGAATCTCTTGTGGTATTGGTGACTTGATTTTGAATGTTGTCTTAGTTGACATATTGCTAATAATCTAGCTTAAGAAATTGCATCTTGCATTCATAATTATGGAGTTTGGCTAATTAGTCGCATGATTTAAATTGAAGGTAAACCATTCAAAAACAATTGACAAATTATGATTGTAACAGTCTTGATAGGCTCATGTGACTTCTAACTGTTTCTATGTTCTTAATTTTAAATAGTGAAAGCAGTTTCCATTCTAGATTTGGAGAAATATCATTTTGCACAGATACTAAAGGTTTCCAGCATTTGACCAAAATCACTATTTAGTATCCACTAATTGGCAGACAATTTAGCTGTTGTTTCATTAGCTTTTTTTAACAACAAAACTGCTAAGGAATCTGCTAGTTTGGTCTGTCTCAGCTTTTTCTTAGCACTTTCTATAATTTTAAGTATATAGCTACTGCAAGTCTTATTACTTGATACTTATTCTACTTTAAATGGCAAGTTAGAGAAGTTCAAGCTGCTATTTTTTCTTGCTTTTCTATTTTATTTAAAAGAGTTTCTGCCTGGTTTATCGATTGTAACGAGATTTTCGTTTGATTTGACAATATTTTGTAATTATATATCACTGATTATTAAACAAATTTGTCACTTTTAGAATATGAATTCTCCCCAAAAAACATAAAATTTATGAAAACCCCAGACATGATGAAAAACCCAGTGTAAAAAAGGCAAAATTGGAAGGTGGTAAGTAGCAAAATGTTAAGTGTTATTGTTTTAACCTATTCAATACGGAAATTAAAAGTTTAATTTTTTTTTAAAAGTTTAAATATATAGTCTATTTTAGTCCTAGAAATTTCAATTTTCGAAGATTTTAAAAAAAATTGTTCTTTTCATAGATTTTTCGCTGTATATTCTCTATATATATTTGAAAATTAGGGTTATTATTATATCGTGTAGCTCTGAATGGAATCAAAATGTGCATGTCGACGATAGTGAAGCGCGTGTAAAGAATAAATGGGTGTCAATGGTGATTGGTTTAGGATTAATAGCGGAGTGAGACAGGGTTGTGTTATGTCTCTTGGTTATTCAATTTGTATTATGGATGGGGTTATAAAGAAATCTTCTAGGTGGATGCAGGGAAATTTGGGGTTAGAATGATGAGGGATGAGGTGGAGCGGTGCGTTCCACCACCTATATTATGCTGATTGATTTGTTTTGGCGAATCTGAGAGAGTTTGATTTTAGATTGCTGAGATATGTTTGCACAGGGTATGCAAAGACAGGGTTTGAATAAACGTAATAAAGTAAGGTTATGTTGGAGTGAGATAGTCCTCAGTGTGAATATGTTAGATGGTGACAGCTGGAACAAGTGACTGAGTTTAAATATTTGGCGTATGTGTTGGATGAGAAGGAAACGGATGATGCAGAGTTGTTAGTAGGAAACTTGTAAGCAGAATTCTGGCTGGCTGAATTTAAATCCGTTGTGTGAATGTAAAGGGGACAAGTCTGAGTTGCTAGGCTTACATGAGGTATGTTGTTACCTTTGTATATGCTATAGTAGTGAGACTATGAGTCTGGAATAAGAAGTATAGATCTAAAGTTCAATGTGCTCAGTTTTGATGTACATCTAGGGATTGCTAGTGTGAGAAGAATGATGTAAAATGATGGAATGAACTATTAGAGAGTTGTGTGTGGTGTGAAGATGGGGTAAATGAGAGAATTAATGAAAAGTATGTTGAGATGGTTTGTCATATGGAAAGATGTATATCTTGTTATTTTATAGTGGCAGTGTGTTGTGTTGGAATTGCTTAGCCGGCTGAGAATGACTGAAGGAAAAAGTGGATTTGAGTCCGTTAAGGAATGTTTTCAAGAGAGAAATGTGAGTTGTGGAGGCAGAAGAAACTGTAAACAGTAGTTAATCGGGGATTGTGATGGTATGTTTTGGCTCCACCTGGCATATCGAATGAACCCTTACATTGACGATCTACCATAGTGAGGTCCATCGCGGTCCCATGAAGCTTTAGCGGTGGCATTTTCTGACTGCATCACTAATTAATGGTACGTGAGGGGCGGTAAGCTGCGGTTTCTTTTCGAACTTTTGTCATTCTCTTCTGCTGCTTTGCTCTTTATTCACGCACCGTACTCCCATTCTTGGGAATTTAGAGAATGAGATTATTTTGAGCCCATTTAGTATTATATATATGGGATATATATATATGTATAATATAGATACTATATATATTATTATATATATATATATATATATATTATATATATACTATTATATAATTATATATATATATATATTTATATATAATATATAATATATATATATTATATATATATAGGTATATATTATATATTAGGATGTACCGCAAGTGATCGTACGTTATATTGATTTTAAGAAACTGTTTAATTAGTCATTATTAATATGGCCGATACTTCGCCGATACTTCTTACTTCTATTTGTTGTGAAAATTATGAGAAACTTTTAGATTCAATAATAAATCTAGTTCGATATAAATAGCAGTACCTAGTTATGTTTTTTTTTCCTCATTCCTTTTAATTAGATTTCTTAGCTTTCTCCAACTTGATTAGCGTAACATTACATATTGTTGGACAGCTAATTATTGATAATTTATACAGATTTTATGGTTTACTTTTTTATATTATATTTTTTTTCTTTTTGACGCAATTTCGTTGAGAGTGTTTGTTTGGTGCGATGAGTTTTTTTTTTAAACTTTCTGGATTATCCATATTTTTTAGATATTTACTGTAAATTGGGTTTTACCGTTTTAAAATTCAGGTGAATATATATATATATATTATTTCTCCTATATTTTTTTGTTGTTGTGCGTGTATGATAGCAGATTTTCACATGCGTGGCTTTCTTTGACCTTTACCAACATCATTGTGCTGCACTCTAACTCTGTTATCCGTCTATATTTAACTCTAACCCTAATTTTATGCTCTTGTCTGAGACCAGATGCTAAGAATTCATCCTTCAACTCTTTTATCTCTATCTATAACTTATTTTATAATTTCTATATGGTATGTGCCTAGTAATGATAAACAACTCCTATAACACGTCTCGAGATCCTCAATCTCCAACTTCGATGTTCTGTGGTCTAAAATCTTTCTTCCTTCTATCTTACTACTATATATCTCTATTTCCCTAACAGAACAGATTTTCATTCCTTTTTACTTACCTTACTATCTCACGAATCTGTTATATCTTCTCATCCAAAGACTGAGGTCCTCTATTTAAGGGATTTCAATGCACACAACACTGAATTGTTGGTTCCTCTCGTACTGATTAGTTGGGAGGAGCCGAATCATTCAGTTTCAACGATCTGGAGTAACTAATTAAAGAAACCTACAACACAATTACCGATGTCCCAACTGATCTTGAACACCACTTACCTATTTCACACACTAGTACTTCTCTCTAAAATACCACCTATTCGCTCCTATCGTTAAAGATCGACCACAACCATATCTCTTAATTTTGAATACTTTCTCTCCATCTCCATCCTGCCTATTGCGGTTTTCTGCACTTTGTCCAGCCCGATTGGGGGTTATCTTGCTTGCTTTACGCTAAATCATAATTGGAGTGATTACTGATCTGAAGACGGCTTCAGCTTCTGGCGATAGGTGGGAATGTAATTTATGGATGAGCAGTTCATTCCTTCTTGGACTAATCTTGTTTTCTCATCATAAATCTATGTTTGAATCGTGCTTGTTTCTCTGCTGCTTTTCAGCCTAGAGATCTCTCTATCCTATCGTATATATAATATCTTATCACTCTTGCAATTTTCATTCAGCTAGAAATGTTGCAGGGAAACTCTTCGACGGCAAAGCGTGATTTCATTAAACGAAAATGCGCTGACTCCTTGGTTCTCCTACTGACAAATCTCTCTGCTCTTGCCAAAAACATCTTTATATATATATATTCCTTTCCTCCTCTTATTCTTTCGCTCGGATGATTCTGTTGTTAATTACTCAACTGAAGAGCCAGATCTCTTTGGCCTCCTATTGTCCTCTAACTCAACCCTGGACGATTTGGATTAAACTTCAACTCGTTTCCAATTGCTTCTCTCTATATATTTTCATTTGATCTCCACTTTTTCTCCAAATGTATGAAGTAAACTTCTGGGTAAGGGGAGTGGCCAGGATGATTCCTCTCGAGTTTTGAGAAGTTGCTGACCCCGCCCCTCGTTCAACTATATTATCTATTCCTCAATACCTACACTTTCCCTCAGTGTGGGAAGCGCACATATGTCCAACCTTATTCGAAAAAAGGATGCTGCTCTGATCCTTCTAATCATCGCCCTATAGCTCTAACTGTATTCTTTGTAATGATCTTCAAAACTTCTCAACTCTCACCTCGTAGAATGTTCCACTGGTGATCTCTTCCTTCTTTCTGATTGCCAGTCCGGCTTTCGGCACTCGAGATCTACTCGAGTATACATTCCTATTTTTTAACAGATTTTGGTTTTCCGCCCTTTTAGAAACTACTGGTGAAACTTGTGTGTTTCTTGAATATCTCATATAATCATACTTACGCGTCACTGCTCTCCAACGCTTCCCCTCTTGTCTCTTCTATATGTCTAGCTCTCTATATATTCTCTCAATATCAGGCGTTGTTGTAGGTGTCACTTTCTTCTTTTTTCTGTCATAGTGTGTGTTCTATGTGTGTGTTTTTATCTTCCTACTTATTCCTGCTCTTCATCAATGATCTTCTCACCTGCCCATCTAACTCTATCCCACTCATATGCCGATGACTCGACCTTCATTTTTCAAGTCATTTTAATCTGCTCCCTCTTTTACCTTTCAAGAATTGCCTTTCGTCTTAATCTTCCGATTCTATCTCGCTGCATCTGGATAGAATTTCAGCGTTGGTCGTCTCAAGCTTGTGGAATTAATCTTTAAAAATCCAACTTCTACAAATCTCCCTCTCTAAGGACACCTAACTATTCCAAATCTCTTTCGCCCGGTTCTCTGTCTCTCTGCTGACAATAATAACACTCCTTGGCTCTAACATAAACAAAAAAAAATGTAAAAATTGAAAACCTCAAATCACAACGTGCTAGGGCGCCCTCAAAGAAACTGGAGTTCTGTTTTAGACTGCGAGACTTTTTTATCCTCTTCTCAGTCAGACTCGGTTACTTTCAGCTATTACAAGGTCTCATCCTTCCTTGATGAGTACTGCTCTCATAGTGGGGGGGGCTCTGGTTCACCGCTTTGGATAGGTCGAGTCAAAGGCAAAAAGACTATAAACTGTCCTGTACTTCTAGTTCACTTGACCCTTTATATTTGCGGCGCGTTGTTGGTGCTTGATCCCTTTTATATAGGCACTGTAGCGGCAAGTGCTCGAGGGAACTTTTCACTCGCGTACCACCACCTTTACGCCCCTCGTAGCACAAGGTGCTGTGTTGGCACATGAGTTTTGTGTTGATATTGGTAACCCCAGGCTAGTTCGTGCGGTGCTTCTTTCTTCCTGCCACCTCTGTCTTTGGAATTCTCTTCCATCATCTGTGTTTCCTACTCAATTAATCTCCTCACTTTAATCCTGCTTTTCATCATCTGCGTGATTTGCGTTAGATGAATTTTTAGGCATCCAAAACCCCTCTTGAATTTAGGGTTTCTGCACCTATGAGCGGCGATGACAACTGTAAAAGATGAAAAATAAAAGGTAATTCATTAAGCTAACTTGAAACCCCACAAGAATGTCATCTTCGACTGTGAACCACTTCTAGAATGCATTTAAATAGCCGA
>JABUQX010105834.1:0-10000 GCA_015478945.1 Trachelipus rathkii | reverse complement strand
CAAAGGAACATAGGATTAATATTTCATCTGCATCATCTCTTAAATACATTAACCATATCACAAAAAGGAAAATAGTTGAATCTCTATATATTTATAATACAAATAATTTTAATAGGATTCCAGGTGAATTTAAATTGGATCCAATTCAGAATTCGATACTTCTTGCTTCACATTACCTCGCCGATATAAAGGATTAAATAAACCAACCATTCACGATTTGTATTTATTTTTGTAATTAGTTTGCTTATAAATTTTTTTTTAGTAATATCATCCGAAGAGGCCTAGGCATTATCCTAGGCGAAAGCTAATGGCTTTTACATTGTTATTTGTATAGTGCTTTTATTAAACAATTAAATTTTATTATGTTTTAAATAAAAGATTTTATGTGCCCAGGGTTAACTATCAAATAAATATTTGAATTGCGTCTAAGCATTAACATACTAATATATATATATATAAATATATATATATATATATATATATATATATATATATATATATATATATATATATATATATATATATATATATATATATATATATATATATATATATATATATATATCATCAACATTATAGTCCCTCTATGCATGACACACCACAACCCACAACCTCTTCTTTAAAAATCAATAGCTAATCAGACGACCTAACATTCACAGCCCTAAACTCCTCTATAAATACAGCAATTAGAGAACTACAGCAATATATAAACCAGCTGGGAACAATGGTTATCAACAAATAGAATATCTACCTCCTCTCAAAAATCTTCTTTCACACTACTTACACATTACAGGACCCACCACGGCCCACAAGGAAGTGGTCACACTGGGTTGATTATTCATCAACTCCATGGCTGGACTACTTACACCAGATAGAAGAGAATCTAATACCCATCCAACTGTGTTCCTTTCAAATGTCAGACTCCCTCTTAATAAGCAACCCAACTTTCGATAGATACACACATGACATTCACTCACCGCATAAACAATATTACCTCTAGAGCCACACATAAATTAAATGCGGTGAAGATATTAAGCGGAATAAATTTTGGCACAATAGCATACATGCAATACCTCCGTATTTTCTTAAACTATGCATCACTAGCATGAACATCAGCAATATCACAGTCCAATTTACAGAAACTAGAGACCTTCCAAAATTCTTCTCTTAGAATAATAGTAGACAACCTTTCTTCTGCACCCATCCATCACTTAGTAACCGAAACGAAATTCCTCCCATACATTCCCATCTTAATATGATGGGCTACCAAAGACGATCTTCCCAACTCCAGACGACATAAAACAACTTTTACTAAACTCCGATTCTTACCATAGCAAGAGGAAAATATATTACTTAACTGGAGGACCTCTGCCATGAGCTTCCCTGGCTGGCTGATTATCTTTGGTCCACTCGCTTCTCGTAAAAGGGTACGGGAGACGGCAAAGTATAAGTAAAGTAAGCTATTAAAATTTGTTAAACAACATAAGTTGGAAATGGGAGCTTTAATCAGTCGATTTAGTGTTACCTAGCTTTAGAGTTGGCACTGGTTAAATCAAATTGATTTAATCAGTTGATTAAATCAATTGATTTTTTATGAAAATCATGATTTTTTTTTTTGATTTTTTGATGTTTCAGGCAAAAAAAATTTGTAAATTAATAATTATTCCTACTTATCACCTGATTAATGATATGTATATTTCATCTTTATAATAAGTAAATTCATCAATGTAGTTTCAAATCATTTTCAATAAAGAAATAAATAAAATTAGATTACTCACAGATATTATACAGTATATATATAATTTAAATAACAAACTAAATAATAATTATATTTATTAAGCTTATTATTAATTAGGTAATAATTAGGATTATTTACTAATTTTATCAAAATAATAATTAAAAAAGCAATTTGTGCCTAAAAAAAATCAAAATAATCAAAAATATCTTTGATTTTTGATTTTTAAAAATTGTTTTTAAAAAATCACCAAACCTGCCTAGCTTTGAATACTAGTGCCAATCTATGTTTACAAAAAAAAATGATTAAATAAAATTTATTTAAAGGTGTTTTCAGATTTTTACTCCACCACTAAAATGCTGATTTTAGATGATGGTTTCATTTCAGATTGTGATGATCATCAACGTCTTAAAAAGAAGAAGAAAAAGGGAAAAAAGAACAAATTTATCAAAATGGCTGGCCTCGCGCCTATGTCAAGGGAACGAACGAGGAAGTTACAGCGGACTTTTTGTAATGAAGATAAAGAAGGGAGAAAAGACGTATTTCTACCTTCTCCAGTCGAAAGAACAGGTAACACTCGTGGTACATTTATATGCCAATCTATGTTTACAAAAAAAAATGATTAAATAAAATAAAATATAGTTATAAATATATTTAAAGGTTGTAGTGGATTTTACTACAAGAAATAAGAAATAAAAACCAGGACTACAAATTGAAAGATTAGGAAGTGAGGCTGCCTTCCAGGACAGATAAAAGGGACACAAAGAAAAGATCCATACACCTTAAATTTATTACAAAAAAAACCGAGTAAATTTATTACACGCTTAAATTTAATAAAGAAATAATATCTTTATTACAATATTAATATATTTATCACACTCTTCGTATTTTTATGTACGTATTAATTAACACTCAAAATATAGTAAAATACCAAACCTACCTACACTAAATGGTATCCCAATACCTCTTAACCCAACATCGCTTACTACAGTTTACCTCTACCAATCACTACAATATACCCTCTACCTTATACAGTATTAACCACCGTATTAACCAAGATAACCTTAACCCTACACCACATAGAAATCACAGACATATAAATATAATAACCGATAGATTTAACAAAAATAAAAATATTAAATATATGAAAAAAAATCAATTATCCGCAATGTTCAATTTAAATTTCAAATAGTTTTTGTCAGTTTTACTTTGTTAATAGGTTTTATCAATTTATTCTTTATATAGTTTTTGTAAATACTAAAATAGTTTGTTTTAATAATTGGCCGCCAATTCACTATACTCTCAGTTTTATGTTCAAATTTTTAATTGTTAAATCTTTCAAAATGTTTTTCTAATTTTTCTAAATGTTTTTCAAAGTTTCAAAATGTTTAATTTTCCCTTTTTTCACTTATCCTTTTAGTTTGTCTTTTACGTTTCGTCTTAGGTTTTACTTATTTTCTTACTTTACCATTAGTTTGTCGTTTTTCAAATTTGGGTAATTGTTTTTCTCTTTTCTTAATTTCAAATGTCACGTTAAATTTTATAATTTCCAATTATAATTTTAAAAGTCAATTTAGTCCTAATTTAAAGGTTCAAAATATATAAAGGTGAGATACAGGTCTTTTAATCCTGTTCCCTTTCCGTTTCCTATTCCAAAATCCAATATCATCAGCAATCCAAATCCCTACTGCCAAAAGAAGTCAAGCCACAGAAGAAAACTGGAATGAGAAAAAAAATAAACAAATCCTAACATGACACATATAAAAAAAATAAAAATAAAAGGTAAATAATAAATAAAGAAATCCTAACCTGAATTTAAGTATTAAATAAGGAATTAAGTAGTAAGTAATTAACCAATTAAAATATCATAAATTCATAAATTTAAAAATCAAACTTTAACATTAACATTTTAATTCAAGACTAAAAGTTAAAATTCAAAAATGCAATTACTCAAATTAGAAAAATGAATACAAACAAAAAATAATAATTAGTGGCTACCTGGCCAATGGTGTTGACCAGTTTTTTTTGTTTTCCTTTTCCACAAATGTTAATTCAAAATTCCAAACCGCAGTACCCTGACCTTGAGATTACCATGCCATTAAATCGGACCAATACCGAAATCCTAGAAAAAACGACTATGTTAAGTATGATAACCATAAAAATAAATTGACCAGTAGAATACAACAAAACCATAATTGCTCTTACCAAAGAAATCTAAAGAAGGAATCCAAACATTCGACATAAACCCTTGGGACATCCAAATTCAGATCCGCTTCACCATTCCATTCTTCATACGAAATATTCCATAAAAATATCCCTTTCTCATTAATCGAATAATTCCCTTTATATATTAATTATAATCTAATTCAATCAATCCAGTTCAATTAATTCAAATAAAAAATAAAGTAAATTCTCTGTACTTGAAATCAATAAATTTTAACTGAAAAGATATTAAAGCAAATTATTTCCACTTATATAATTATATTACTTAAAGGATTAAAAAAAATGAAATTTAATTTAAATTAATTCCCCTTTAATTTTTCTTTAAAAATTCCACTTTTTCATACTGTATTTGAACTTGAAGTTCATTCTTCATATGTTCCTTCATTTATCTTCAGGCAAGCCTTATCATCTTCTCTATCTTTCTAATCCCTTGTAAACCCTGTGAGAAACACCAGACATGTAATAAAAATAACTTAAATAGAAACCCCCACATCCCTCCTACCTAAGTTTGTCTCATAATTCTAACCCAAACAATCACTCCCATTTATAACGCCGTTGTCATCACCCAATCATACTTTTACAACACCTCTACTCCTAGTAAACGGTTTCTCATATGCCATCACTTGTTCACTGGGTTTATTCTCCCCACCTTCCTCTCTTTCATCACATACCTCTACTAGTTCATTCTACACACTTCCTTCCCTAGGTAAACGCTGACATTTCTGCAATCTCTTTCAATCTTCATCCCATCTGCCTTTATAACATTCCACTTCATGTCATCCACCCACACAAATTTACTCAAATATCCACTTCCATATGCACACTCCTAACTCTAATATTTCTCAATCCTTCATGCCAACACACTCTCATTTTCATCCAAAGGAAACTGCATACAGTGTAGGTACTTTTCCTTAAACTCTGCTCGTTATTCCCATTATCCCACAACCTGAAAAATACTCATCATTCTCATTATCATTTATTTAAACACCTTAACCTACTACATTACCTGATATTACTTCTTATGCTTTCTTTTCTTGTATCTCTTCCAATTGTAACACTAGTTACCCTTTCCCTTGAACTACAAATCATCCAATTATATCCTCTATCTCTCTCATTCAAGTCCCTCCTCATTCACCAGAAACTTAATACGGGATGAATCCTAAGATAACCAAGGGGGTTCCTTCCACGGCCTCAACTGTACCTAATGCGCCCGAAACTCATTCGTACTGCCATCATTCTCACTTTCCTAACACATAACTAACCTCATTAGGATATAACCCTTTTTAAGCACATATACGCCTTCAAACTTTTTCATCTTACTCACGCTCAGCCTGGATCTTCTCTTCTCAATCACTCTCCTTCAAAACCTTATCCCCCACCTTAAAACTGGCAAACTTTAAACTACCCTCTCTCCAAACTGTCCCTATCACCTCTCAGGTAACCCAGTAAGCCTGGTTTCACAAACCTCTCGAAATTCATCACATACATACAATGAGACATACCAGTTGCTCTATGTACAGTCATATTATAAGCCCCCACAACACTTTTCCTAACCAATAATCCCAAATCTATTCTCTTCTCTCTCTACCCAATGGCCTGAACATCTCACTAATGTTCGAATTGTCCTTCTCCATAACTCTATTCGAAACCTGGCATATATGGCGTCGTTCTCACATGTTCAATGTCCCAATCACTCGACATTTGCTCAGACGCCTGCCCTACAAACTCTGGTCCATTATCAATAATCACAACATTCGCTTCAGTTTACACACATGTAGGCAACAAACCCCTAATCACCCAGCCACATTCACATCTCCTCTGTCTGCCTTCACTGCACAGCATACGTAAACTCCCATTTGTAATCCACATCGGTAACTATTCCAAGTTAAGACACCACTTTGCAGTCACTGGCAGAAACACAATCAAATCACTACTAACTCCGGTAAGTACTGTTCACATCCATTTGTAACAGGGGTTTCCCCCACATGCATTCTCTGATACTTTCCTTTCTGACATTCCTCACAAGTAGTTGCAATATCGTTCACTATTCTTTCTCAACCATGGATTAAACACTCTTTCATTCCCAATAATTTAAACTTCCCATGATCAAACCTACGGTGAATCACTAACGCCATCCCTACTGTACCAACTACAGAAAACACTGGTACATACAAATCCTCCTCTCTTACTTTCCGAATATAATACACCACATTAGTACACACAACAAACCTTTTTGCAAATACCCTAAAATCTTCAAACTGGTCCCACCTACACACTTCTTTACCTGACAAAATACATTTTCTCAGCTCAGACTATATAGACACGCCCCTCCTTTTGCATTACCTCGATATCTTTTATGCTTAACAGTTCTTCATCCCCCACACCAACTCTCACACTCCATAACAAAATCACTCACACACATTCTTCGGAAGTTGAAATCTTCTTCTTCTTAATGTCCTTTTCATTTTGGGGCCTTTTTTAACTTCACTATTACTCCTCAAAAAGCTTCAATTCCAAAACAAAAACAATATTTTATTCGTTCGTCCAACACAGAATGTATGCTCCCATGTTCCAAATTTATGTCTTATTTCTACCTTAAACAAACCTCTTCAAAAGGACAAAATCTCCTGACCTAATCCCTTTGATCTTCAGCACTGGTGGTACCCTCCTTCTATCTGCACGTTACCTGCTCAATCTCTCAACCCAGCTGATGCATTCACTAAAGAAATCTGAGCCCCAGTATCAATCAATCCATAAAATAGTCTCATAGTCTCTTGCACTGGCACCTCCATTCTTCCACTTATCCCATGCTCGCAATACACGACCTCTTCGATTTCCCCTGGACAAATCATTTTCACATCCTCATCACCTTCTAACAGACACTCCTTTACCTCCGATTCCGAAACATACTTCCTATCATAACTTTTTCTCATCACCAAATTCAAGAATGAAAGCCATTAAAACATACTGCAATTAATTCTCGCCCACTTTTGTAACTCATTTACATTCTTCACTCCTATAATAAAACTGGTCTCTCACACCATTATGCATACAACTACTTTTAAACACTGACTGTCATGATCATCAACTTCTTTTTGAATTAGAAATGATCAGTAATAAAAATCAACTCTTTTTCTCTAAAATATTAACGTGATTGAAATAGATATCGTTGGTCATCTATCTTTAAAATGTGAAATTTATTGTTCATTTCTTCTACTCTCAGGTACTCTGAAACCAACCTATCCTCAGCTAAACCTCTGTAACCCATACAACACTTTCGAACAGATTAGAAATCACCTTCCCACCCTGACTTTTCCCTTTCCTTCATCAATCCCCAGGTGCAATGATACTCCGGCTCCTTGTTAACTACTCTTTCATTCATACTCTCACTCCCAGGCATTCCCGACACAAATCCGCAATCTCATTCCTTTCACCCCTGGCACATACTCAACCACAATCAAAATCACTAAATCTTCCAAAGTTCTTGTAAGCTGATCTATCAACTATCCTCTCATTCTCTGTAAATAAACCCAGTAGGATTAACTCCTCCTCCAAAATAAACTTAATCCCTATACAAAACGGACGTAACGTGACTTAAACAAAACCTCAAAGCAGCCAAACTCTCTTTCAATTGTGGAATACTTTCGCTTGCTTGGCACTAACGCTGAAAAACATGCAATCACTCGTTTTCTTTCAATCTAATCAATCACCTGTTCTTGCATCAAACAACCCCCCATACAGTACCCACTGGCATCCGTATGCACTTTCAAAGGTTTCTCACTATAATCCTGATAGGCCAGCTCTACATCCTTAGCGACTTCTGCTTTCAACTTTTCAAATGCTTCATTCATTTTATCATTCCACTTCACAATCGTACTCCTCTTTTTACCAGTCCAGATTCAGTCAAAGGTTTCATCACTCCTGAACACTCTTTCATAAACTTCCTTCCAAACTTCTAAACAAACCTAAAACTTCCTCTCAACTTCTCTACACATTCCCGGTTTAGGAACCCGCGAACTTTTTCAATAAACTTTTCCCCTTCTTTAAACCAGTCGCACTCACCTTGTGTCCCAAGAATTCAACCTCATCTGCTCTGCAAACCACTCACACTTTTCAACTTCACTTGCTCTTATATCCTCCCAACTTTTTCAGCACATCATTTACCAACTTCAAATGCTCAGGTTATTTCACCTTATCTATCACTTTCAGTATGTCATTCAAGAACTCCATCTATTACTCTTTTATTTCAGGAAAATTATCTATGACCATGTATTCATTCGTTTCTCGAAACATGCTTCTACGCCTTTGAGTGCCACACGAAAGCAACTGTAAAAGCTCAAATTCTCAAAACTGAATGCTGCTTTGTGTGTCAGAAAAGGCAGTCACACACCTACTATCCTTCTTCCACTGCATCTGATAATGTTCCTCGCACTAGATTCATTTTCGTGAAGACTTTCATCCCATACATACTATACCACTTGTGAGGAAATCCATAATACTATAGGAACCCATTTTTTCACTGCCTCTTGATTCAGCCTTCCATGATAATCATCTACATAATCTCACTGTCCATCCGGTTTTCTGCATGTAGCACTAACTGGACTGTATTCCATTGACTTTCACTCTTCCAAATACACCCTTAAGTTCTTTCTAACTCTTCACTGCTTCTTCAATTCATTCCGTAATGGGAGGCGCCATGTTGGTATGGGGGTGTCATCCACTAACTATGCGAAACCCAGGCAATTTCGCATCCCCAAAATCCTCATCGCCCAGACTCAGCGCTTTCCTCCTTTCCCATAACATTCGTAAAACCTTTTGTCTCCTTACTTCATTCAAACCTTCTGGTAATTTTACTTTATCAACCATTTCATCATACACCCAATCCTTTTTCTTTTCAATAACCAGCAAACACACAACACTCATTCTCTCTCGAATTCTCTAGAAATGAAATGTAGAAATACAAAAACAAACTAAAGCCCTGGGCATTCTTACACATATTTTCATTACTCAGGCACCTTCTGTATTACATACCTGGGATTACTCAAATCTATTATACCATCGAATACATGTGAAACCCTTTTCACCCTATACCTCGCATCATAACCATCCACCAGAAACATGCTATTCTGGTTTTCATCCACACCCACATTCGTATTCCAACCTACTTTCATTACTTTTACACTTACCACTTTATCCGTCTTCAAGAACCTATCCTCTAAAGCAACACTTCCACTCCTCTAACCAGTTTCACATCTACCTTCCCTAAATCATTCATACATCTGACATTTTCCATCCTTTATTCATTCCTTCTCTCTCTATCATCCTTCGATCAGGATGAATAACTATCCCATTCGCACTCAAAAACTTATATCCCAATAACACATCATACTTTTCATTCCTACTATCAATCACATAAAACTCACTCTCCTCCATGCCTATTCCTCCTATCTTAACGCTCTCTCTAAATTTTACTTCCACCGGTACCAACACATTACTAATTCCTTTAATATGACCCCTACCGACTTCTTTCTGATCTTCCCTTATATTCATCCTATCATATGCTCCTTTATACACAACACTAACCATACACCCAGTATCAATCAAAGCACGAACCTCAATACCTCCACAATAAACCTTAATACTCATACATTCATTCACAGGACCAATTGAAAACATATCGACACTTACATCCCCTATCTGTGACAACCAATCTAATCTCACCTGAGGGTTCACCAGCTGCAACCCTCAAGGCAACCTGTTTCCCGGAGTGATTACCCTTACCTGATTATTGACTGTGTTCATCCCTGCCTCACTCACGTTTACATTCCTATTCATTCCAACAGCCTGACCACTAACCGGTTGAACCGGACCACTAACACCATTACCAATACCTAGCACACCAGGATTAACCTGACCTGCCCCTCCTGGTTGCCTCACCCTCACACTCCAACACATTCCAGCCACATGCCCTATTTTCTCCCACATCTCTGTACAAGTGTTTCTAGGACCCACACATAGCCTAGAAAATGCCCTCGATACCAT
>JABUQX010105833.1:37500-40000 GCA_015478945.1 Trachelipus rathkii | reverse complement strand
AATACCTTGTCAGACCTAAAAATGACCACACCTGTTTCTTGTTTTTAGGTGGTTCTGTTTTCATAATCTTGACAACGTTATCCTCGTGGAGACCTTTGTGTCCATTTCCTATATGGTGGCCGAGAAATTCCACGTTTGACGACGAAAACTCACACTTGGTGGGGCGAATCGTGAATCCTTCTTCCCTAAGTCTTCTTAGTACGTTCTGGAGAGTGTTCATGTGATCATGCCAGGTCTGGGAATGTATAATGATGTCATCAATGTAGAAGTCTACATCATTATATCCGTCCAGTATACTTCGCATGGCCCTTACGAGTGTAGCACCGGCATTTACCATGCCAAATGGTAATTTTATATAGTGAAAGTGACCATCTTTGGTCGAGAAGCCGGTCTTGTGAGTATCCTCTGGCTTTATCGGGATTTGCCAGTATCCCTTTGACAAATCAAGTTTACTGTAAAACTTATTTTTGGCAAATTTCGTGAATAGAGTTTGTGACGTAGTCATGGGCTCGGGATCAAAGACAGTTATCCTGTTAAGAGCCCTATAATCAGAGCAAACCCTCTTGCTCCTATCCTTCTTCTGTACCACTACCACAGGTGCAGAATATGGCGATGTTGATGGTACAATGATCCCCATTCTGATCATTTTCTCAGTTTCCTTTTTTAACTCAGTGCGGGTGGTGTACGGCAGTTTGTAAGGCTTTAGCCTTATAGGAGTATTATCAATAAGGTCAATGGCGTGAAAGTCGTTTTTGGCCGTTAAAGGCACGTCTGTGAAAATCTCTTCATATTTCTTCAATATTGCCATTAAATCCCTCCTCATATGATCCGTTATTTCACTGCTGATCTTTGTATCACATAATCTTTCCTTTTGCACGGGTGAAGGATCAATATCCGCCAGGTGAATATTTTCCTCATTTTCTGTCTAAAATAACCGCTGTCGCACCTATTTCATTCCGATGTTGTCCCTCTTCTTCCTCTTCTTCACTCTCTTCTCTAACATTGTACTTTTTCAACAAGTTAATGTGGTATGTTTTTACCACTTCTCCAACCCGTATTCTATAATTATCTTTTCCGTACGGTTCAATAACCGGGTACGGACCACCCCAACGCATGAGCATCTTGTTGTTAGAGGTAGGTAGGAGTACCAGAGCCATGTCTCCCACCTTCAACTTTCTACTCTTTGCACCTCTGTCATAATATCTTTTCTGCACAATTTGGGCTTTAGCCAGATTTTCCCTTGCTAGTTTCAATGTTTCATTTAACCTTTCCTGCAAGTCGAAAACGTATCTATACGTCGACCTTGCCTCGTCTGGGTTAATGTCACCCACCCAAATTTCATGCAATATTTGCATCGGACCCCTCACAGTTCTTCCATACAGCAACTCAAAAGGAGAGAATCCCGTAGAGTCCTGTGGGGCTTCCCTATATGCAAACAATAATGGTTCAATAAACTTATGCCATTTTCTTATTTGTTCATCACACATTCTTTTAAGCATCATTTTCAACGTACCGTTGAATCTTTCAGTGAGACCCTGGCTCATAGAATGATACACGCTTGAGAACTTCTGTTTGATGTTAAGCATTCTTGTCACGTCCCTCATCAAAGTAGATGCGAATTGTTTGCCGTTATCACTCAAGATTTCTTTGGGGACACCTAATCTCATAAAGATTGATACAAGGCTTTCTGTCACCTTTTGGGCCGAGATACTTCTCAGAGGAACTGCCTCTGGGTACCTAGTAGCGGCTTCTACAAGCGTTAAAACGTATTGAGGTCCCTCGGATGATGGTGGAGTAATTGGACCTATCAAGTCTATAATGACCCTTTGAAATGGTTCATCAATAATAGGCATAGGACATAATGGTACCTTTTTCACTGCTCCTTTCAAACATGTTCTTTGACAGATGTCACAAGAATAACAATGTCTGGTCACATCCTGGTATATGTTTGGCCAGAAGAACTGCTGTGTGATTTTGCCCATTGTTTTCTTGACACCCTGGTGGCCTCCGAAAACTTCATCATGTGCCACCCTCATCACTTTGTTCCTATATTCTTTAGGCACTACTAACGTGAACCTTTCTAACTGATTTTCAATCACGCTTTTGTACAAAATTCCGTTTTTCAAAATATACTTTTTCTCATCCTTTTCGACGAACCTACATATTCTTTGAAGAGTTACATCGTCCTTCTGTCGCTCTTTGAACACTTCGCGATCACGCATTAGTTCAGTTATCTGTCCATTCTACTGTCTTCTTCTACTTCATTAACAGCTGCGACATTTTGTGTATCTTCATTATTTATACAAGGCACTGTGCTGTACTTTTCTATGGCACTATCTTCATCATTGCCATTCTGACAATCATTATGTACAAAATTATTTACAAATGATACCCCCCGGGGCATCCGATACTTTGGTATCGCTTTCAGTGCTCATCTGTGGCTCACAAGGAATTTCTATGTCCTTCTTCTCTACAATAACTTCATTTTCTGCACTATAAT